>CAWUFW010030418.1:0-17260 GCA_963921515.1 Calotriton arnoldi
GGGCAAAAAGATAAATCTGTCAGCTCTGACCAGGAACTTCATACAGGATATGGAGCACCTGAGCCTCGTGGCACTAAATGGTCGCTTTCTGGGAGATCAACCGCCCGCGGCAACATACCATAAAGCTACGGCAAGCTCTACAATAGACTACACGTTTGTTACTCTGCAATTGTTTAGCAGGATCTCTAGTTTCAGGATCAGAACAAAAGAGCACAGCGACCATCAGCCCCAGGAAATTTCGATGTGCACAATAGGGCGGCCCCTGGATCTCCCAGTGGAGGATCCAGTGACTATTCATACTGTGAACTTAAAAAGGCTAACTTGCAAAACCAGCCAACCAGACAAACTGCAAGCCCTAGCTAAGTCAATCTGGGAAAATCAAACAGAGGCACACAGTAACGTGAGAATCCGCTGGGAAACTCTGACCAAAAGATTAGGGGATCAGAACGCTAAAAGATCAGGCGGTCCCTTATCTTGTAGTGGAACACTCAAAACCCAGCTTGCAAGCTCATGGTCCGGAAATCAACTCAGCCACCTCCCTATTTCCAAAATACCGAATCTGAGGGCCCTCAACAAAGATATAAATAAAACTCTACGAAGGCTCAGACAAGGGGGAAATGAAACTATACTACAGAAAGCCCTCGCGCAGCTAAAAGCAACAAAGAAAAAAGTTATCTGGCAAGCAAAAAGGGAAGCAGAAGACACCTTGTGGGCCAAGCTCCTGTATGACACGAAGACAAATCAAAGCGCAAGATTTTGGCGAACAATAAACAACCTAGGTAATGCCAACGTGCAAGGTATCAACTCTCACCTAACGGAGGAAACTTGGGCAGGCCACCTTTTGGAACATTTCAACTCAAAGGAGGAAAGTCTCGCTACAGCAAAACCGGGGTCAGGTCAGCTCGACAAGCGGAGTCCCTATGGAAACACCAGCAGAACACCAATAAGCGTCCCTCACTTTACGACTTTGCAGATTAAAAACCGAGTAGCCAAAGGCAAGTCGGAGGGTGCACCGGGCCCCAACTGGATTCCCCCAATTTTGTTCAAAACTGACCCGGACTATTGGGCGGCCGTGTTACTATTAGTGTTTATATACAATTTATGCTTATCTTATTGATATTCCTCTTTTTTTATCCTGTGTGCTTCCTTGTCATTGCGCCGTGCCCACTGGCGCTATGTGAAATAAAGTTACCAGGATGTCAGGAGAGGGAGAGCCTATCCGACTGACAAGGAGCACTTTTCTATGGAAAACAGAATTGTTTTCCTTTTCTCTTTCAATTGTTTTCTTGTTTTCTTGTTTTCCCTTCAATAATCAATAATAAACCATGATTCCGTTTGTAAATTAATGCTTTATTGCCATATTCCAATCATTTCTTGATGGCATTTTTATTGATCATCCATATCTTTATGGAACCCAATGCATTTCGGGTCATGGTAGGCCCTTTATCAGGGGTCTCTACAATAAGTTCTAGAACCGAAAACAAAAAACTGTACATTAATAGTTTTTTGTTTTCGGTTCTAGAACTTATGGTAGAAAAGAAGAAAACAATTGAAAGAGAAAAGGAAAACAATACTATTAGTGTTTAAACACATAGGAGGCGGGGGCATTATACCAGACTCCTGGAAAGGCTCCATAATATCCCCAATTTACAAGAAGGGAGATAAGAATAAAGCAACCAGCTACCGACTCATAACCTTAATTGATGTCAAGGCGAAATACTATGCTGGTCTCCTCCTGGATGAATTAACAGCATGGGCGAATGAAAAATCGCTCATCCCTGTTAACCAGACAGGCTTCTGTAAAGGCACAGGGACCATCACGAATTTACTTGCCCTGACGCTATTGATGGAAGGCGTCAAAGCAGCAAAACTCCCCCTTTTTCTTTGTTTCATTGATTATTCCGCTGCTTTTGACAGTATTGACAGGAACAAATTGTGGGCCAAACTAGAGAAGATGAAAATTCCAGCAGCGCTATTAAAGCAGATAATTCTCCTACACACCAACACGTGGGTTCAAGTAAAGCTAGGAACCGGCGAATTCCTGTCAAGGAAAATACCAACAACGAGGGGACTGAAACAGGGGTGTGTGCTGGCCCCTTTGCTTTTTAACCTGTTTATGGCAGACCTCTCTTCGGAATTAAACATCAGCACCTCACACGTGCCCAGGTTAGGGGGGCTGTCACTTTCTAACTTACTGTATGTCGACGATGTCGTTCTGATTAGCCGAACTCCAATTGGGCTTCAGCACCTGCTAAACACAACTATCAGTCACGCAGCATCTAACGGTCTAACTATCAACCTAGAGAAGTCGAAGGTCATGCGCTTCAACCCGAAAAAGAACACATCTGGGTTTTGATGGTACCTGGCAGGGGCACCCATGGAAGTCGTGGCCGAATAGAAGTATCTAGGGGTGATAATTGACGACAGGGGTACTTTTAAACCACAAAAAGAATCCATAAAATGGAGAGGCAACTCAATAGCGGTAGCTTTAAAATCTCTCAAACTTAAAACTGCTGGACCAAGCTTCAACCCACTACTACAGGTTTTACAAGCAAAGCTAATCCCAGCTATCATCTATGGGAGCGAGTGCCTCAGGGGAAGAGATGGGGACACTCTGGATCGTACCGTGTCGAGATCAGTAAGAATAATCTTCAGCCTCCCAAATTATGTCTCTCCCGCACAAATCAGGCTGGAGTTTGGCCTACAATCTCAAAAAATATCTCAAAATGGCGCCTTCGTGAAATGTTGGCATAGGATTAGAAGGTCCGAACAAAGCTCTTTGAATTTCCACCTATGGAAAGAGATAAACACAAGCAAGGCCTGCATAGCAAGAGACTACCTGACAGTATCTATAAACCGCCTAGGCCTGAAGGAGCTCTGGGCAACTTCGGGAGCGCAAAACAGCTTTAAATCTTTGGTAAATAAGACAGTGAAAAGGCTGTCTGTAGTAGAGGACAAAGAATCGCTCAGGGGAAGGTCCCATGGTTGGTACGTGCTGCAGAGCTACACAAGTCCTTTCCCGCAAAATTATCTAGGTGCCGGCATCAACAGGATATCAAAAGAGAAATATATTCGGTCCCGAATGGGTATCCTTCCTGTCCTGCCGCACCTTCCACCATGGAAGCGATCTTCGGAAATAACTAATTGCCGTCTTTGCGGGAAAGGAGAAGAGAGCATCATGCATCTATTATGCACCTGCCGTGAACTGGATCCTGAACGATGACTGCTTTTGAAAACAATCTTCAACACCAGGCGGATAAGATCCTGCAGACAAGCAGTGAAGGCTTGCCTTGGAGGAGGAGATCTACAGCTGGCGTGCCGGTTCGTACAATTCATGGGGACGGTAGAGGAAAAAATTAAGAGGCCGGGTGCACAATAAGTAGCTCTTGAACCTGGGCTCACCATTTCCCGGAACTGGCACTCTTTATTAGGAAACGTATGATGCAAAAAGCCTTCCTTTTTAATACATCAAAAATAATCTCTTGTTAAATATTGGGCACTTGACACTTTATGGATTTGCAGCACCCTTATTATAAAATCTAACGACGAGGCTGCTATATGATGCCAATATCCTTGTTATTTTAAAACACATGTAAGCCAAAGGCACCTTTTACTCATGTATATACGTCGCAGGGTCCTTACGAGAATGTCTTAAGGGGAGATTGAGGACCACTCAAAGCATATCGGACGAACTGTTACTCCGCAGGAGCACGGCACAAGCCAGTTGAACGGAAAATGCTGTGTAGTTAACATAAACTGTACCATAGCTCTGTACCATAGCTCTTTTTTATTGTTGGACTCCATAAATGAAGTAACTGCAGTTTTTAATTTGATGATCTTTCGCCGTTGAGCGACTTTGTAAAGGTTTTAATTAACTTATACAATAAATTACTCGGAGTGCTATTTTGAAGCACTACCTTTAACTTGGTTTTAGGTTGATTGATAAATTAGAAAGTGATAGAGCTGCTGAATGTATTGCTTGTGGGCGGAAAGGAGCAGCATTTGGTAAAGTCTGAAAATGACCTACGTGACACAAATGAACACACTAACAATATAAAAAACAGAGAACAACAAAACAATACAATAGAATGCAGCACAACACAAAGATAATACAAAGGCAATACACACCACTCTGCTACAACACAATAATTCATAATAAGCGTACAAAAATAACACTTTACACTGCAAAATAAACACACCATCATAACACAAAACGACCTCAGATGACAAGACTGTACAAAAACGTGACAATGTAACAGAAAACAAACCCACACAAAATAAAACACACCAAAAAATCATACCAGAAAATCATACCAGATCACTGTACAACAGAGAAAGCACAACCCTAGAAAACAAGCACACAATATAGCGACATCACAGAACATACCACAATAACAAAACAAACGTCAAAGAAAACTTCTGCGTTTGGGAGGTGTGTGCAAAATGCATTTATTAAAAAGCAGCAGTGGTCACAGTTTCCCCTGCGTTCACCAAGGAAAGGAGCTCCCAGAGGAGAGATGTTGCCCGCATGTACACCCGTCTTAGGACATTTCACAAATAGTCACATGGCTCTATGTTTTGATTCTCCGGTACGTAGGTGCAATTATGATGTCACCTGAAATAGAACTATTGGCCTTCAAATGATTCTACACTGAAGCAAGGCTTTTGCAAAAAAATAAAATGTTCAAAATTCATGCTACATGTGCCACCATACACACCCTGTCTAGCCAGGAAGTGAGAGATTCCACATATTAGAGTAACAAAGATGGGTATAGCAATTTAACATTAAACGCAAAGAGGTCTTTATATGTTTTTACACAAAAACACAGTACATACAAACACAACAACCCAAAAGCACAACAGAGTTGTATTAATGTACAATTGTGTTGTTTTTTGTCACATTGTGTTATTGTTGGGTGATGTTTTTAAGGGTGTTGTGTCGAAATGTTGCTGTGTTGCCGCTGTGCTGGCATAATATTCTTATGTGAAGGTTTTATTTTTATTATAACTCAATTGTGCCTGCCTAAGTAAGCACAAATATGAGCACACATTCCCTCTGCTACAAATCCACTTCATGATAGAATGGGGAAAAGTTGTTTGCACTGAACATTATTTACCCCCCAAGGACAAGTTAAGCACAGATAAAAAATGCTTTGGTGATCCAACCCTACGATTACCTGCTCCGCCTTTTTGTTAATTCTCAGATTTAAAAAAACATAAAATTTTTGCGCCTGACACTTTATCAAGCTTTGACTTTTCTTTTATTGTCATGGAAATCATTACTCTACAGGGTTTAGGCATGAAAGTACTTAGAAGTTCCAAACAATTTAGAGTCTTACAAACATTTAGACTTGAAATAGTCTGACATTTTCTCCTGTAAAGTTAACATCAACTGTTGCTGTGGTCAGACAATAAGGTGTGTCTTTGCCCTGCGGCGGTGGGATGTAGACGCCCCTTCACTGACGTCTGGAGAGGAGATTGGGACTTCACTATCGATTCACATTAACATAGGTAAAATGATGTCACACAGGCTCATATAGACATAGTCTGCTAACAATGTAGGCCTTCTTCATCTCCTGGTCTGTTTTATGCTCCCTCTAAGATGCAAATTCACAAAACTCTTACCCAGAGAGTCAGAACTGTGCACTCCGTGGCTTATGCCTACAATTTGCATAAAGCTTAATTTGTGCCGGTGGTTACCGGGGCTCGGCACTTATTTGTAAACACCGGCACATATTTATGACAACTTGCCACATGGTGGCACTGTTTGTGTATTTTTTTAAGCAAAGCTCAATAGTTGAGCATTTAACTGTATCTTAAAAAAAATAATACAACTCGGACTTAAACCTGAAGGGTTGTGCCAACTTCAGTGGACCGTATGAAATACCTTAGACCCTAGCAATTATATTATCACAAATTAAGCACTGATAAAATCTCTGGCCATTCTAGAATTTACAAAGAATTCCATGATTCCTTGTAATATGCAGCTGTAACAGATTTCCAGGCATATTGGCATACGGATCAATTGCACATACAACAATGAAACAATTCTACGCTTTTTCACGCAGATGTGAAACTGCACTTTTAAACTTTTTCATTGTTTTCCCACTGGGATTTTTTTTCTATCCAGACCTCTCACTCCACTGATACTACCACCATTTTAAGGGCTTTCCCTACCGTTACCACCTAGGATACTAACCTACTCATGCTTTTGATAGAAGTAAATTTCCAGTGGTATCCTCTGTAGGTATATGCTTGATAAATGTTTGTGCATGCCCACATACTGAAAGATTTGTAGGTGTTCCCCAGCCCCATGAATAGGTTTACTCACACAAAGTTCTGTGCAGCTAAATCCATTTATGAGTGCGAATTCACTTTGTGTTGATCACTGTCGTGAGTTCACACTTGGAAATTATATTTGTGCACCTGTCATTTAGATGCCCAAATACATATAAGAAACAAGCCCAATATGGTAGTCTAATGTGTACGTCCTCTGCCCTTCTAATCTCTGCTGAAGGCCTCTGAAACACGTATACAGCACCATTCCAGCACTGACAATTTAATTCAAGGTGAGAAAAAACACAGAGGTGTGTGAAAGCCTATGGCCAGGGCCACTGGAATTATGCAATTGTGCGGCCGATGAGATTTCTGCATATTTATAGATTTGCCGCATTTGCCACACAATTCATCATCTGCCTCATAACTTGCAGATTTTAACAAAAACAACATTTGTTCCTAGGCTCAAATGGTTCAAAAGTTACTACAAATGCAGCGACACATGTTGCAGCGCAGTAGAAGGCCCTATACAAAGGTTGACTGATCACCTTTCTGTTGCTTATTGCTATATTTGGGTATTATACTGGTACTAATGAAGTGTAACCAATGCCCAGACACTGTTAACAAGTTTAAAAATGACAAAATAATGGATTACTACCATCACAAAATGCGCCGCATTACACTGCATAATTTGCCTTTTCTTGGCACATAATTTACTTAACCCTGCCAGCGTAATTTAGGCATCCCCTGCCGCATAATTTCGTTGGCCCGCCTACGGTTTAAACCTGGGAGAAAAGGTTGCCCTTGGTCAAGTGGGACTAAAGATAGCCAATCTGACAGTACAGCAAGTCTGCGGAAGCTTTCACAGTAAGCTCAGATCATTAAAAAAACCAAAAACTGTTTTTTGAACAGTGAACGCAGATTCCAAGAATATGGGGGCAGTGCTAATAAAAAAGGTGTTTCTTTCTCTATCAGTCCTTTGCATTAAAGAAGTGTGGATGTGAGCAGGCGAGAAGGGCTTTTAATAGAAGCAGTGAGATATCTTATTGTCTCTTGGCCTGTGTGCTGGCACTGGAAATAAATGGAGCCACACGATGAAGACAAAGCTGTGAGACAAGTGGGGGAGTTGAATCCTGGGACGACTATATCTAGCTACTGGTCACTCCCTCAAGCATGGTGGCAAAATGGCAGTCTAATACAATGGTCTCAACTTCCTCTGATGGACCTTCTAGGTAGAGATTGAGAAGCCAGTTTGAAAGATTGTCTGGATTAGTGCAGAGTCAATCATATATCTGGTGTAATGTGGTGTAACGGCCAGAGCTTCGACTTTGGAGCTGGTGAACCAGGTTCGAATCTTGGCATCGGCTCAACATCCTGTGATTCTGGGTAAATCACTTAATCTCCCCGTGCCTACAAAAAAATGACTGTGTCCTTGTGTAATGTAACTGGTGCTCATGTAAAGCTCTCTACCTTAGGGTCGAGTTTGCGCTATATAAACTGCAAAACAAAAAAAACCTGACATGTTATTTACTCTGACCCAGCCCAGACAGACATGTGGCTACTTCTGCCTCAGTCCAGCTTGACATGTGACTGACTGTCCCAACTCTGGTTGACATGCTACTAACATTGTTCAAGCCATGACTGACTAGTGACTATCTCCAACCCACCCCTGCAGGCAGTGCTTAATTTATAAAAGAATGAGTGCCGGTGCCCAAAGCTCTAGTCCCCAACCCGCGGTCGGCGCTGTTAAATGTTGGCGTGCTGAATGCCAATGCTGCAAAGTCTTGATTACACCCAAAGTCTCTTTAATCCACTGCCATTCACTTCCTGTCCCATTATCTCACTCTTGAAGGTACTTTTTCATATCTGCGTTGTCCACTTGTAATGTTTTTCTCTTTATCTTCTTCAATCTTCACCCTTGTGTGTTTTTCCCTCTTTTGTTCTGGGTCAGATTTTATTTTTGTAAATATGTTTATTAGGTGTACTAATTGGGATGATTATGCCCTGGGTGGAGATGGCGCTCTCTCTGAACGGTGTATATTTAGTTGAATACGTATAGAGTTAGGTGCCCGGGGAGGAGGTAATCATCCAACACCCCACAGTTCAGATCCACGGATCTGTACAGCAATAATATTATCAAGCCCTGGCACTCATATATACAGTATCATAGGTAAAAACTTTTATCAAAAGAACAAGCATATCAAAGTTAAAATAGTTTAATATTTTCTTGTAAAAACTCCAGCCAACACGTGTTTCGTCGCTCGGGACAAGACACCCGCGACTTCTTCAGGGCTGGAAGACATACATAGAACAGAGTATAAGCCCATGCTTTCGGGCACAATTGTTCCAATTAAAATAAGTGCATTACATGTAATCCCAACAGTGTACCGCAAATCAATCCACATAGTATGTACATGGTTACCAGTGCACACAACATTATTCAGTGCAGATATTATAGCGTGTGTCATAACCTTAATACAATCCACATCAGATACAAGTGATTGATACTGTCTGACGTCGTTCACCAACCCACATTATCCTCATGAGGTTTAGGGGTGGTGAGAAGTGGAGAACCGGAGGTGGGAAAAGAGAATTAAAGGGTGCATGTTGAATCTACGTATATGTGCATAAAGAAGAAGAAAATTCTTTGAGAACTGGATCAGGTCCCAGGCCTACCTTAGTATGACTGGCCCAATATTTCAAGCCTATAATATATATGAAAATGTATGTTAAGTGTAGACCTAGCATAAAAAGCCATATATCCATCCACAAAATATGACCAGAAAAACATACCTTCTGACTGGTTATACTTCCGTCCCAGCCTAAATATGGCTGGGATATATAATGTATAAATGAAAGGTGGTGTCCTAGCAATATCTGTAAAATGAAAACCGCACATTAAGAAAAGAACGGAATGGTGCTTATCGTGCATGATAATTGAAAAGGTAGCTATCCTAGGTACACATACGTATTAGTTTAAGACAAGTGACGATAATCTCCCAGTGTGATCCCTTTCAAGGTTATAGCTGAGTCTAGAAAGAAAAAGATACGTCAAACTTGTTGATATTATTCCAAAGTACTCAATATCATTCTATATATAGTGAAGGATAATCATATCAATCAGCGTAGGAGGTGCAGCATATGGCAGGGTAACGTCCGTGCGGGGCCCGGTGACCCGGTAATACAAGCGTGAAAGCGCCGTTTAAAACCACCATAGTAAGCGAATCAGTGCAGTTATGCCTCGTAGTTGAAAAGACCCACAACCGGCCAGTGTGTTAGCAATCTCTAACACTTACCAAAATAGCACGATTATATTAAGCTTCGTGCTTAAATATCAGGCTGCGTATTCCAACAGCCGGTGGCACGCTGCAAATAAAGATAAAATACCAGAAATCTATGTATGAGCAATAGTATCTCGTTATTAAAAGGCGATTAAGTTCCTTGTTAGCTATCTACCTGTGTATTGCAGCGTCCACGCTTGAAACAGACCTCGGCGCCTCAGTATGGTCGTAGTGAGTGAGGGCACCCGGAAGTATCATGCTATAAATGAGTCACGTGGCTAGTACGCTCAATACGTAAACTCAAACGCCAAATAAATCCGCCATATTGGGTGAGTGAAACTACCCGTGTCCCGGCTGCTAATTTTGACACTATGTTGTTACCAATGAGGAACTGCACCTCCAAACCTTTTGTTTTAAATAATATTATAAATGTACAATAACTACAACTAATATCTTAAATGTCCATGTAACATAATAGCCTATATAAATCCAAACATATCAGTCATGTGAATCCTGAATACATGCAAGAAATCCAATTCAAAAAGTCTGTCTAAAAGCTCTTAAAACCTAACTCGGAACAGTTACAGGCTCGTAGAGTTAGATCCACGAGTCCGAGTAACGCTATAAGTCAGAAAGACCTTAGCATCCCAGGGATTGCTCCCCAAGACTGTTAGATAAATAGGATGAAAAAATCACTTGTCTATGCTCAGAGTATTGGTAATAAAATACGAGAGGGGAAATAAACCCTAAGGGAAAAGATAAGGGACAAATGGTCCCCGTATATTAACCTCGTTGTGGTTCAGCTGATGAGAAGGGGGGATATATGATATGTGAGAGCAGGAAAATCAAAGTAAGTAACAAAATCAAGTGTTACATGAGTGAGTATAATATAGTTCGGCTTCACGTCAGACCATATCAAGTCCCGTGTAACAGACCGTGTGGTTAGGAGCATGACCTAGCCAATGCCAAAGTATCAGAAGACATTTTTACTCCAGTGTTGTATTTGTACGATGCCCTCCATGCGTGCAACATCATTATCCATCAATCCTGTGGTCTGTCAGATGTATACACAATATACTACAGTGAATTAATAATTGTAAGGATCATTAAACAGCTTCTACATAACATAGTTCAGTACATACGTCATAGTAGCAGGGTACATTGTTGACATCATTATTGGACCCTTGTTCAACATGTGTGAGTTCTCATTTAAATAATTCAGTCCCCTAGGAAATAGTGTAATTCATGATCTGTGTTCATCCCGTGTTCAACTGCTTGAAGCTTCATGATCCATAGGGCCTCCCTGCGTCTAAGATGTAGTTCTTTATTACCGCCCCTCGGGTCCATATCTATCTGATCAATCCCACAGAATGATAGTGTTTTATATGTCCCTTGTGCTTGGCATTCATTAATGTGAGTGGCAGTAGAGTATCTGGGGTCATGATGTTTAATGGCCCTCAAGTGTTCATAAATTCTCTCTTTCAGTGCCCTAATTGTACTTCCTATATAGAAGTAGCTACATTTGCATTTAATCATGTAAACCACATAGCGACTGTTACAATTAATCATTTGTCTGATCTCATATTGTTTACCTAGATGACTCCGAAATGACTTGGTGTCGTTCATTGCCAAGGGGCAAATTTTACAATTACCACATTTGTGGAAACCAATGCATCTTTGAGTAAGCCAGTTAGATTTCGTGGTCTGTTTTGGATAACTTGGACTAATCCACGATCTGATGTTCTTGCCACGTCTATATGTAATGAGAGGTTGCGCTGTAATATATTCCCTCAATGATTTGTCGTTACAAAGTATTCGCCAATGTTTTTTCATACTGTTCCTAAGGGTTATTGACACCTCATTATAGTTGGTGATCAATCTGACTTTAGAGGGGTTTTGTTCTTAAATGGCCTATCTTTGAGAGTGTCCACTCTCTTAGTTCGTGTGATCTTTTGTTCAGCCGTATTAATGGTTTGTCTATCATAACCTCTAGCGATGAGTCGTTGTTTCATATCATTTTTGCAGATACTGTAATCCTCATCCTTACTACAGTTCCTCTTTGCCCTAGTTAGTTCACCAAAAGGTATGGATTTTATTTGGTGTTTAGGGTGTGAGCTGCTCGCATGTAGTACCGCATTGCATGAGGTGGGTTTACGATAGAGTTTGCTCTGGATCTGGTTGTTCTCTATAAATAGAGTTAAGTCCAGAAATTCTATTTCTGTCGTGCTCAGATTAAATGTGAATTGGACACCCATGTCATTAGAATTGAGGTGCTCACAAAATTCATTCAGATTCCCCATTGTGACCGACCATATCATAATGCAGTCGTCGATGTAACGACCCCAATAAATGATGGATTCATTCCATGGGGTACCCCTAGGGCCCCAGATCCACACCTCCTCAAACCAACCCATAAACAGATTGGCATACGAAGGAGAAAACCTGGAGCCCATGGCAACTCCCTGTATTTGTTTATACCATTTGGTTTCGAATAGAAACACGTTGTTCTTGAGAATTAAGTCAATCATGGTGAGGATCATTTCTACGTGTGCCCACTGTGTGGCCGGTCCTTTACTCAAATATTTTCTAGTTGCTTTAATTCCCAAATCTGTTCTAATGTTGGTGTATAAAGCAGTGACATTAAGTGTTGCTAGTATCATGACCTCCTCCCAAGGGACATCTGACAATATACTCAGGATATGCTTCGTATCCCTAATATATGCCGGTAAGTTCTTCACTATTGGTTGTAAAAATGCATCGACATATTGTGATATTTTTTCTGTGGGACCTCCCATGCTGGATATTATGGGTCTACCCGGTGGAAATGGCTGGTTCTTATGTACCTTTGGTAAAGTGTAAATACATGGAAATATTTACACCAGGACCATAAATATGGGCACAGACTGTCGGACAACTTAACAATTAATGAACGCAGGGCATTAAAAGATCTTAGCCAACTACAGAACATTACCATCAAGGAAGCCGATAAAGGCGGTAATATTGTGATCATGAACACAATGGACTACAATGTGGAAATTAGATCCCAACTTGATGATAGAATTTACTACGAGGAACTTAAGGTCAACCCGATAGGGCCACTCACTACACTTCTCAACACACATCTAAGAGAGTGGCTCAACAATGGGCTTATCAATCAGAATGAGTTTTTATATATGAAAGTGGATAAACCAAGATTTCCATGTATTTACACTTTACCAAGCGACCCTTGACCTTGCCAGGTAGGTCGCTCCCCACCACACAGCGACCCTTGACCTTGCCAGGTAGGTCGCTCCCCCACCACACAGCTCCGCCTGTGCTGTCTGCCCGCTGCTCCTGTAGGTAAGATCGCCCTCCGCTTGTGGCCCCGGTGCCAGTTTTGTCTGCTTGTCTCCCCTTTCCTTTCTGTGCCCCTCGCTGCCCCACTGTTGTTGTGCCCGTGATTTGCCTGCTTTCCCCCCGTTTTTCCTTCTGTGCCCCTCGCTGCCCCACTGTTGTTGTGCCCGTGATTTGCCTGCTTTCCCCCCGTTTTCCTTCTGTGCCCTCGCTGCCCCACTGTTGTTGTGCCCGTGATTTGCCTGCTTTCCCCCCGTTTTTCCTTCTGTGCCCCTCGCTGCCCCACTGTTGTTGTGCCCGTGATTTGCCTGCTTTCCCCCCGTTTTTCCTTCTGTGCCCCCGCTGCCCCACTGTTGTTGTGCCCGTGATTTGCCTGCTTTCCCCCCGTTTTTCCTTCTGTGCCCCTCGCTGCCCCACTGTTGTTGTGCCCGTGATTTGCCTGCTTTCCCCCCGTTTTTCCTTCTGTGCCCCTCGCTGCCCCACTGTTGTTGTGCCCGTGATTTGCCTGCTTTCCCCCCGTTTTTTCTTCTGTGCCCCTCGCTGCCCCACTGTTGTTGTGCCCGTGATTTGCCTGCTTTCCCCCCGTTTTTCCTTCTGTGCCCCTCGCTGCCCCACTGTTGTTGTGCCCGTGATTTGCCTGCTTTCCCCCCGTTTTTCCTTCTGTGCCCCCGCTGCCCCACTGTTGTTGTGCCCGTGATTTGCCTGCTTTCCCCCCGTTTTTCCTTCTGTGCCCCTCGCTGCCCCACTGTTGTTGTGCCCGTGATTTGCCTGCTTTCCCCCCGTTTTTCCTTCTGTGCCCCTCGCTGCCCCACTGTTGTTGTGCCCGTGATTTACCTGCTCTCCCCCCGTTTTTCCTTCTGTGCCCCTCGCTGCCCCACTGTTGTTGTGCCCGTGATTTACCTGCTCTCCCCCCGTTTTTCCTTCTGTGCCCCTCGCTGCCCCACTGTTGTTGTGCCCGTGATTTACCTGCTCTCCCCCCGTTTTTCCTTCTGTGCCCCTCGCTGCCCCACTGTTGTTGTGCCCGTGATTTACCTGCTCTCCCCCCGTTTTTCCTTCTGTGCCCCTCGCTGCCTATCGCCATTCCCGCCGCTGCGTCCCCTGCGGCCCCGCCCCCTGACTGCCCATTCGCTGCCCCTGCCTCCCGCCTCCCAGCTGCTCCTCCCTCCCACCTCCCCATAAATGGCGGCCGCTGCACGGCCGCGCAGCGGACGTGCGCAGCGGGCGCGCCGCTGGCGCGCCGAAGGCGCGCCTAAGGCAAGCCCGTCTGCGCCCGTCCGCGACTGGACCGCGCCCAGCGCCAGAACCCCTGGATCCCACCGATGCAACACCACTCGACGGACCTACGACGCCGCCACACTCACCGCACTCAATGCCGGCCGGAACCCTGCCTGCTACCGAGCCTCACCGAGACGCACCCACGGACCCTTCACCTGCCAAACCTGCCGATTCACCTGCCCCCTGACGTGCACCACCTCCGCCAAGTCGAGCAACAGCAGCAACCACCTGAAATGCATCCTGCTGAACACCCGCTCCGTCCACAGGCACGCCGTGGAACTCTGGGACCTGCTCGACGCAACAGCACCGGACATCGCCTTCCTCACCGAAACCTGGATGAACGCCTCCTCAGCGCCTGACATCGCCATAGCCATCCCGGATGGATACAAGATCACCCGGAAGGACCGCGTCAACCAGACGGGAGGAGGCATCGCCATCGTACACAAGAACACCATCCGCATCTCGACTAACTCCGACGAGACCTTCACCGCCGCCGAACACCTACACTTCCAGATACACACGGACCCCAAGACCACCCTCCGAGGCACCCTCATCTACAGACCCCGGGACCACGCACACTATTCAGCGAAGACATCGCAGACTTCATCAGCCCGCACGCCATGCCCTCCGCCGACTACATCCTCCTAGGGGACCTCAACTTCCACCTGGAGAACAACAACGACAGAAACACCACCGCCCTGCTGGACAACCTCGCCAACCTCGGACTCAAGCAACTGGTGAACACGCCCACCCACTACGCCGGCCACACGCTTGACCCCGTCTTCTCGTCCAGCAAGCACATCTCCTTCAGCCACGCCACCGGACTCCACTGGACCGACCACAGCTGCGTCCACTTCAGCTTCAGAAAGACTGCGACCCACCACCACCCGCAACAGGCTCCCCGCCGGAGCTGGAGCAAGATCACCGCCGAGCAGCTCACCGCCTCCCTCAGCCAGAACACACCCACCGACACAACGGACCCAAACGAAGCAGCCAGCAACCTCGCCAAGTGGCTGACCGCCTGCGCCGACGACCTCGCACCACTAAAAACCCTCCCAGCAGACCCGGAAGCAAGAAAACCCCTTGGTTCACCAACGAACTCAAGGAATCCAAGAAGAACTGCCGCACTCTCGAGAAAACCTGGCGACTCGACCAGACCACAGACAACAGGACCGCCCTCAAGCACGCCACCCGCAAACACCACCAGCTGATCCGTGCCACCAAGAAGTCGGCACTCAAAGAACGACTGGACAACAACGCCCATGACAGCAAGGAACTTTTCAGCATCGTCAAAGAGTTCTCCAACCCCAGCGCCGGAAACAACGACATCACCCCCTCGCAAGACCTCTGCAACTCACTCTCCGCGTTCTTCCACCGCAAGATCACCGACATACACAACAGCTTCAACGCACAAACAACGCACCCTACCGCCGAACCAATGCCCGCCACCACCACCCTCTGCAACTGGACCCCGATCAACACCGAAGACACCACCCGCACGATGAACTCCATCCACTCCGGATCACCAACCGACCCCTGCCCACACCACGTCTTCAACAAAGCCGACGCCACCATCGCACCCCATCTCCGGGACATCATCAACTCCTCCTTCCGCACCGCCACCTTCCCGGAGAGCTGGAAGCACGCCGAGCTTACCGCCCTCCTGAAGAAACCAACGGCGGACCCCACCGACCTCAAGAACTACCGCCCCATCTCGCTCCTTCCGTTTCCGGCCAAAGTCATCGAGAAGACCGTCAACAGACAGCTTGCCGCCTTCCTCGAGACGAATGGATCCCTCGACCCCTCGCAGTCCGGGTTTCGGGCCAACCACAGCACCGAGACCGCCCTTATCGCAGCCACCGACGACATCAGAACCCTAACCGACAACGGGGAAACAGCTGCCCTCATCCTCCTGGACCTCTCCGCGGCGTTCGACACCGTCTGCCACCGCACCCTAGTGAAGCGCCTCAGCAACATCGGAATCCGAGAGAAAGCACTGGAATGGATCATCTCGTTCCTCGCCGGAAGAACCCAGAGAGTCCGCCTCTCCCCGTTCAGATCCGAAGCCACCGAAGTCATCTGCGGCGTTCCACAAGGATCCTCACTCAGCCCGACCCTCTTCAACGTCTACATGAGCCCCCTCGCAGCCATCGCACGCCGACACAACCTCAACATCATCTCCTACGCCGACGACACCCAGCTGATCCTCTCCCTCACCAACGACCCCACTACCGCCAGAGCCAACCTGCACGACGGGATGAGAGACGTCGCCGACTGGATGAGGAACAGCCGCCTTAAACTGAACTCAGACAAGACGGAAGTCCTCATCCTGGGCTCATCACCCTCCGCCTGGGACGACTCCTGGTGGCCCCCGGCCCTGGGCACCGCACCCAAGCCAACGGACCACGCACGCAACCTGGGCTTCATCCTGGACTCCTCCCTATCAATGACCAAACAAGTCAACGCCGTCTCATCTTCATGCTTCAACACCCTGCGCATGCTCCGCAAGATCTTCAGATGGATCCCCACTGAAACCAGGAAGACCGTCACCCAGGCACTCGTCACCAGCCGACTGGACTATGGGAACACCCTCTACGCCGGAACCACAGCCAAACTTCAAAAGAGACTCCAGCGCATCCAGAACGCCTCCGCACGACTCATCCTGGACATCCCCCGACACAGCCACATCACCGTACACCTGAAAGACCTGCACTGGCTCCCCGTCAGCAAGAGAATCACGTTCAGACTCCTCACCCACGCACACAAGGCCCT
Organism: Calotriton arnoldi; assembly: GCA_963921515.1. Lineage (NCBI taxonomy): Eukaryota > Metazoa > Chordata > Amphibia > Caudata > Salamandridae > Calotriton > Calotriton arnoldi. Next base: position 16,938 of record CAWUFW010030418.1, read on the forward strand.
CCACGACCTGGGCCCAAAGTACCTCAACGACCGCATGTCCTTCTACACGCCCACACGCCAGCTACGATCAACCAGCCACGCCCTCGCCACCGTACCACGCATCCGCAGAACCACCGCCGGAGGAAGATCCTTCTCCTACCTGGCGGCCAAGACCTGGAACTCCCTCCCCACTCACCTTCGGCGAACCCAGGACCATCTCGCCTTCAGGAAGCAGCTCAAGACCTGGCTGTTCGAGCAGTAACTTACCCCCTCCCCCAGCGCCTTGAGACCCTCCCGGGTGAGTAGCGCGCTCTATAAATGCCGTGATTGATTGATTGATTGAT
>CAWUFW010030419.1:0-17259 GCA_963921515.1 Calotriton arnoldi
TCTCCATGGCATCTGTGGGTCTTCAGATGTGGCTCTGGGCTGGGCTCCCTTTCATGCTGCAGGTTGTCGTCCTGCTTAACACCAGTAAAATATATTTAGAGAACAATGGTTCAGGTGCGGCCTTAAAGGTCCAAAGCAAGAAGTACCCCAGAGGGGGCACCGTGTTTTTTAGGGTATGAAATTAATTCAGGAAGGAGCAAAAGAAAGGATTTTCAGAGGGTCATGAAGGTCATGGAATGACAGGCATTTATTTTCAAATCTGTATAATATTCAGGTGCTCACATATACAGTGAAAAAAGCGTGACGTGACGGGTGATAGTGAGGTTTTTTTTTTAAAAAAGACATCGCATTGACAACAGTATTAGGAACTCCACAAATGATTTATACATAGTAAAAGGAGTTCATGTTGTTGGGTGGTCGACGGCGTTTCGAACCCAATTATTGGGGTTCATCTTCAGGACAAGGTGAGCAAGCTGAATCTATTTATAAAGGAGTGAAGGGGAAATCGGAATACAATCAATGTAATGGTATAGACCCTCAATGTATGCATACATTCATTACAATAGTTACATTTAGGCAAGAAGTAATTGGGATCCTCATCGAACATTTGGGCAACAACAGAACATGCATATGATTATTATAGAGCCAACAAAGGGCAGCAAGAGGTTGAAGTGGTTGGGCGGTAATTTTTAAAGGTAAAGGGAATACACTAATTTGGGCACGTGTGAAAGGATAGCGCGCATGAGCTTAGTAAAGAGCCACACTAGCTGTAGCAGGAGAAATAGGTTCCAAAATGATGGGGCAATGTGAAGGGACTTACTTTAAAACAGAATTAATCTTGTGTCGGCAGAGTAAAGTTTTTTCAGGCAGGCTGACAATGTTCTAGCGTCAAGGATCTGGTTGAAGAGATCGAGAAATAATGAGCACTAGCATATGTGAAAGGGCAATGCGGTGATGAAATTATTTAACAATTGATTAACCTACTGAAGGCGGTGCGCTGAGGCATTCAGAGGAAGTTTTAACAACCGATAGCCGTTGAAAATGAGGTGTGCAATCGGCGGGCGTAAGGGTGGTGTGCCTCAGAATTAAGTATGCGGTGATACGATGCAACCTGAAGAAAGAATACTTATTAAATTATGCCAACAATTATAGGTGGGGAGGCATTGCGTTGGATAAGTAGGAAACTTACTCGTGGCTAATAGCTAATCAGTCTGATACGGAGGCAGCTTGGCATGCATGAAGTCGCGGAGGTGGATTTATTCTATGGCAGAGAAATGAAGCAATTACCATAGGGGATCATGCTGTTCGTGATTTTAGCAGGGCACGAGGGATATGAGATATTACTTACATTTGCGTCGAGCAACAGGGCATTAATTGGGAGCCTGGAGTCGTGCAGACTGGAGCATCCTGCTACTGCCGTGGCTGGCGTTGAGTGCGAAGAAGGAGTCGGGAGTGGTGTAATTATACCTAGACTCAGCTGTGATCGCCTCGGGGCAAAGTGGCTAATTAAGGCAGTGCGGTTTGCGCGAACAAGCTGGAAGGGAGTGAGCAATCAAGTAATGGGGAGCAGCTGTTGGCACAGCCTAATGAGACTGGCTGGAGGGATTTTTACCCTTACACTACTAGTAGTGAAGTGTGTGTAGGGAGCAGAATAGAAGGAGAAAGAAAGGGAAGTGAATTCCTCTATATGTTATGGTGTAGTGAAGAGAAATTAACACTATACAATATACAGGATTAATGGAAATTAATAATGAAAAAACGAAATTTAAATCATAGTGCATTTTAGCCAAAAAACAAACAAAACCAACGGCACAGGAAAAATTAAAATACATATCTGTGATTCTGGTGGCGTGGGATCACAGTTTTGTTCCAAAATAGTTTTTGAGGTCAAGTAATAGGTTTTCATGTATTTGGGCAGTGTCTACAGAATGGCATTCCATTCGTCCAGAGAGTTCAGTCCATGTTCAATAGTACGACACTTGAATATCCATTTGCATTCGAGACGGTTAAGGATTTGCTGTTGGTTACCGCCTCTGTGGTTGGGTAGCAGGCTTTCAATCACTTGCCAAGTAAAGTCCGTTTCTGAATGTCCTTTTTCGATGAAGTGTTCCACTAGTGGTGCCGTGGTGATCTTGCATCTGATCCTGCTCCGGTGCTGTGCGATTCTAGCCTTGATCTTCTGTGTGGTTTGACCGATGTAGCGCAATTTGCACGGACATTCAATACAGTAGATTACATTCTGTGAGTTGCAATTAGTAAAGGACTGTAGTGTATACATTGAGTTTCCAAATTCAAACATTTTCGTGTTAACAGTGGAGTCACATGCCATGCAGTTCTTACATTTAAAATGGCCTTTCAGTGGGGGAAGATTGAGAAATGAGTGTAATGAGTTGTCTTTAATAGTGGGTTTTTGGGCCCTCACTAGGTGGTCTCTGATATTGCGTCCTCTCTTGAAGGCAAACAGTGGAGTGCCTGTCATAAGATCTAAAGGTGCAAGAACTGCCCAATGTTTTTTTATCATTTTCGTAACCTTGTTGCTGGCAGGGCAGAATGTGGTCACAAATGTGATCCGAGATATGGGTGTTTTTTCTTTGGGCTGTAGAAGATGTTCACGGTGAGAGTACCAAGCCCGTTTCATAGAACGTTTGACTAGACGCCTTGGGTACCCTCTGTCGGTTAACTTCTTGCAGAGTAGCTCCGATTCTTGAAAAAAATCTTCCTTGAATTTACAATTCCTTCTGATTCTCAGGAATTGTCCATAAGGGAGACTGTCTCTTAGAGCCCTAGGGTGTGCACTGTTGTATTGGAGGAGAGTGTTACATTCTGTAGGTTTTCTAAATAGAGTTGTGTACAGTTCTCCGTTATGGTTCTTAAGACGTCAAGATAGTCAATTTTAGTATTGTCGAAGGTGTAGGTAAACTTAAGGTCTGGTTGAACATTGTTGAGCCAGGAGCAGAATGTTGCGAGTTCAGTACTTGTGCCAGTCCAGATCATAAAGACATCGTCTATGTATCTGCGCCATGTACGTATTTTGGGAAGAAATGGGTTCACCCTGTGTAGGATGATGTTCACCTCAATGTCGTCCACAAACAGGATAGCAAAGTTTGGGGCAAAAATAGCCCCCATAGACGTGCCTTTACACTGTCTGTAGTATTTGTTATCAAACAGAAAATAATTTCTAGAGAGGGCGATTTCTAGAAGTGAGATGATGAAGTCAGTGGGTACCTGGTGTGGAGCTGGACGGAGATTCAGATGTTTCTTGATAATCTCTATGCCTTTGTCTTGGGGGATATTTGTATATAGCGATTCAATGTCAAGAGTGACAAGGAGTTCTGTTTGGGGGTCAAATGGTTGAGACTCAATCAAGTTGATCAAATGTGTGGTATCTTTCACATATGTGGTAGTGGTCTGGACCATGTCTTTGATGAAAAAATCAATGTATTTACCCAAGGGCTCTAGGATAGAGCCACAACCGGAGAGAATTGGTCTACCAGGTGGGATTTCTAGGTTTTTGTGTATTTTCGGTAAGGTGTACAGGACCGGGGTCCGCGGGGTCTTATTGTTCAGGACAGTGAATTCATGTTTGCTAATGTATCCTTCTTCTAGACCATTCTTGGTCACGTTAAGGATGAGGTTGCTGATTTCTTTGAGAGGATCACGTACTAGGGGTTCATAGTGAGAGATATTGTTAAGCTGTCGGTAGATCTCTTTGTCGTAGGCGGTTTTGTCCTGTAGGACTATTCCTCCTCCCTTGTCACAAGGTTTTATGACAATTTCATCTAGTGCTTTGAGTCTATTGAGGCTGTTTTTCTCTTCTAGGCTCACGTTGAAGGGGGTAAATCTGTAATCTTGTTGAATTTTATTTAGGTCTCTAAGCACAAGATGTTCGAATGTAATGATTTCAGGAGGCATAGTACCACTGGGGGGATTGAAGATAGATTTTGGGCGGAGACCTGTAGTGTCTGTCTTAGTCGCGGTCTCCTTATTTTGAAAAAATGCCTTCAGCCTCACCTTTCTGAAAAACTGGAAAATTTCAGTTTGTATGTTAAACCAATTGGGTTTCTCTGTTAATACAAAGGAGAGGCCCCTGCTCAGAAGAGTGATATCTGTGGAGGCCAGTTGGTGTGTGGATAGATTGAAGATCGGAAGTTGCTCCATATTTTGTGGGGATATCTGAGGTCCAACTTCTAGTATTGGTACCCCCATTGGTAAAATTTGCGTCGTGTTTGGCGTTCCCCTGGGGGGAAGTTGACTCTTGTCTTCCCTCTGCCTCTTCCTCTCTCGACTCCAAAAGTTTGGCCTCTGCCTAAAAAATTGGGGTTGTGTGAGGAGGTGCTAGGGCCTGCGCCGGGGTCGGAGTTATCCAACTCTATGGAGGAGTCTGAAAAAGTCACCGGTTGTCTGTTCCTGAATCTGCCCCAAGTGCCTGCGGGATTTCTCTGTTGTTCTTGGCAGGCTGTGGTAAAAAAATCTTCCTGCAGGTAGGGGTAGGTTTTTTCTGTATTGTAGTTCCTTATGTCTCTAGTCACCTTGGTAGATTTTTTGTGGTGCTCGAAACTTTGAAAATCTAGAATGGAGCGTTCCAATTTCTCTAATGCTGCTTTTGCATCAGCTAAACTGTCTAGTTCTAGAATTGCTCTTTCTAGTTCTTGGATCTCTTCCAATTCTTTTTTGCTACGCTCTAGTGCTGTGTCAATACCTAGCACCATCCAGTGGCGAGAGCAGGTGGTACCGATGTGTGAGAAACCAGTCTTAAATCTCTTATCTTTTAGAAAGATAGCAGGTATATTGCGTACCTGTAAACCAACTGGAATAATATCTGCCTTGAGATATTCAGTTAGCATACGCGCATGTAGTTCTGTGCGTATATGCTTCTTTTTTAACCTTTCTAGTTCAGTAAGTTTTTCGCTTGCCACGTTAGGCGATGCGTTAGTCGTTGGCACTGGTGTGTGAAACAAAGAAGGGCCGCTAAGAATTTTAGCAATATATTCTTCTGTGTATGTCGGGATGTTCGGAATGGACATAGTGTGTGCAATTATTAGAGTCCTTGACTTATTTGGGAACTAATGTTAAATTATTTAGAAAGGTTGTCAGTAAGTGATTTTTAGGATAATTAATATACCCACTTAGAAAGTGGAACCCTTGCAGTGCAGCCACTGCGCTTAACAGGTTTATAAGAAGACAAGGGTAAAAGGCAGTAAAAGGCAGGTGTTAAATCCCTGCTGCTAACGCGCCTTATCGCCTGTTCTTGGTTTGCATCGCAGATCTGGCTGGTCGTTGAGAATCTCGCAAAGTGGTGTTTTTGTGTGTTTTTGCACGGGAACGGCTACTCTGCATATCATTAGCGTTAGTTGTCGCTCTCATCCGTGGCGATGTTTTTTGCGGCAGCTATCGCTGGAAGACTGGCGATATTGGCAGTTTGCACCAGCTTGGGAATAGGGCGATAAAATCTATCGCCACTTTTGCGGCGCTATGTGCCGATAAATCGGCGATAAGTCCTTGAGAATATTCCCCTTGGTTGTTTAACCAGTAATCCCCTTTTTCGGTCTTTCTTTTCCTTTCAGGCTGGCGCCGGGAAACCCCTTGGGGTAGCTGTGCGCCTTATAAACTAAATTAACATAACCTAACATATATATATATATATAAATTCAGTTTTAGGTGCAGGTTGTGAATTTTGTGGGATTATAGGGCAGGAAGAAACTAAATTAAATGCATGTAATAAATATTTTTTTGTTAAATAATTTTTAAATAAAAATATTTATTTGCAATTCAATATTGTTTGAGGATTAATCATTCTGGATTTACCATACATCAATTTTTAATAAAATATATATCAAAAAGCAAAAATCAAAAAATAAAAGAAGAAAAACAGAAGAGAGAAACAATAAAAAATTGGAAGAAAAGTAAAGAGCAAAAGCAGGTTTTTAGCTTCCATTAGAGTAACAATACTAACAGCATAAAAGCAAGATGGAAAGAAAAAGAAAGGAAAAGCATGGCTATTGCAATTCTAAGTTAACTAATATTGGATATTAATCTAAGGCCAAACTAAGGGGCACATTACGATACCCGGCGTAAAAAAATCCGCCAGGCATGGAAGCGGCAAAAATCCGCCCGCACACACCGCCTGAACACCGACCACGCCATTATGAGTACACAAACTGAAAACCGCCATCGGCGAAAAATCATACAAAATACCGCCCGCCATCGTCCGAGTCGGAGTCAAACCGCCCGCCACGGACGGAAACACGCACGACAACACAAAACCGCCCGCCCACACGGCCGACACACCGCACGTGAAATTACGATCGCACCGCCATGAGCGCGGAAAAACAACAAAAATACCGCCCGCCAGCGCAAACAACGCCGATGAGAATCGACACGGCAGAAGCCATGGCGCCCACGTACCTGCACAGAAACCATCCGCACACAAAACCAATAGCACACAACATGGCCAACAAGTCCACACAGCAAGGCACGCACAAATACACAAGCACAGTACACATCCCGAAAACACCCCCCGGACAAACAAAAACTACAAAGGCCAGAACCCCAGACACAACACACCTGAAAACAACAGACCATGAGGACACACCCACATAGGTGAGTACAAAAGCAGCACTCCCACAGACCACAACCCCTTGCTACATTGCAAACCAGAGAGGAGAGGAGAGGACACAGTGACACAGCAAGGACAGCAGCACACCACAGAAACGCACACATCACAACCACCACCACCACCACCACCACCAAACACCTGCACCACAAACCCCCTGCACATTACACAACACACACCGCACCAGCACCACAAACACCATGGCACCACAAAGGATGCCCAAGTTCACGCCCATGGAGCTGACGGTCATGGTCGACGAGATCATCAAGGTGTACCCACAAATCTATGGGAACATGGTCCAGCACACACCACTAGCCACCAGAAACAGAATGTGGACCCGGATCGTAGACCAGGTCAATGCAGTCGGGACCCTGCCCAGGAACAGAACCGAGATAAACAAACGTTGGAATGACGTAAAGAGCCTGGTCAAGAAGAAGGAGGGCAAAAACAGAGAGCTGGCTGCCGTCACTGGCGGAGGGAATCCCGCGCTCTTTAAGACCTTCAAAGCGTGGGAGGAGAAGGTGCGAGTCGTAATACATCCGGAGATCCTCGCCGGATTAGCAGGGGAGTGGAGGCTGGTAAGTACAAACTAATGTATACCAGCACACCGCTATGTACTCACATGCGCAACCACCATGCCACAGCTCCCAGGGACAAACACCCCCATGTCCAGCACACAATACACAACACATCACACACACATGCAACAGACACCACCACACACAGCCCAAACCGAACAACTGCAAGATGCGTGGGGACATGTGTACACTAAGCCAGCCACGTAACCACCAACAGGTCCCCAAATATGCCAGAAGCGCCACAACGAGCACCCACCACACCCATGTGTCCGCCACAGCTGCACCAACTGACAAGTAACAGGTAAGTGGCAGGAACACAAAGTGCAGTGGGTCGGAGGGGGACAGCTGAAGTACAACACCCACCAGGCCCCCACTCCCACAGACCAGCAAGGTGGAGCACTCCCCACACCCATGTGTCAGGCACAGCTGCACCAACCGACAAGTAACAGGTAAGTGGCAGGAACACAAAGTGCAGTGGGTGGGACGGTGGACAGCCCAAGTACAACACACACCAGGCCCCAGTCCCACAGCACAGCAAGGAGGAGCATCCCCCACACCCCACACCCACGTGTCAGCCACCGCAGTGCACAACGACAGCCGAAAGGCAGACATCACGGTCCACAGCAATCGGTGTCAGTGGGTGTACAGCCACCCCCACGACCCACTACACCCCCCACCCCCACAGACCTGCAACATGGAGCACCCCCGCTAAGAGCCATGTGGCATCCAGTACAGTGCACGCACGAACAACTTGCAGGTGGGAAACTGGACAGGGCTGGATAACTGGAGGCATGAGGACCATAACACCACCAACACATGGGACATGTCACGTAGCACACGAACACGCAGCACCGCCCACCGTCACGAACAAGTGAACAATGTGCACACGGACATGAACAGCAGACTCACACCCCACATGACCCATCACAGACATAGCAACACCCAAGGAGCCACGTCTGCATGCACAAGCCACACTGAACATAGTCCCACACGGCAGCCACTGTGCAACTCATCACACACAACCGAAACACCATTGAAGTCCTGTCCATGTAGCCCCTACTGCCTGTCAACCACACACCCCACAACTACGCCTATGTAAGACAAACAACACTAGACGCAACAGAGCGGAACAACATAAATGCACACGAACACCACTGAACCCATCAAACACACAGACACACCATGCACATACAACATACCATCCATCCCATCCGTCAGCCCCAGTCTCATGAAAGGCATGTCATCCGCACAGCTGCCACACATACAGCAGTCACGCTAAGACACATGCCCATGACCAACCATGTGCCAGAAGTCAATTAAGCGCACGACACACTGTGAGCAACAACACACAACATGGGCCACACCCCCCGAGCACTGCAGTGATGCACATGGCACAGGGCAGCACGCACACCAAGGAGATGGGACAACTGCAATACGTTGGCTGGCACACAACTATCACTCACTCATAACGATGCGTCCAATGCCATGTCCAGTAACCACAACAGACAGCAAATATGCAGGGCATGTCAGGCATGCACACACCTCAGACCATGCACTGTCATGCTGCCACAACACATGTCACGTTCGGCACCCATGGCTCACAGCATGTACCCCAAAAGCATATACCCTCCCAAATGCGAATCTGGGGCATGGCCCCCATGTTGCCATATGCGTTCCTAAGCGTTCCATTTGAACCCCAAAAGCATATTCCATCCCAAATGCGAATCTGGGGCATGGCCCCCATGTTGCCATATGCGTTCCTAAGCGTTCCATTTGAACCCCAAAAGCATATTCCATCCCAAATGCGAATCTGGGACATGGCCCCCATGTTGCCATATGCGTTCCTAAGCGTTCCATTTGAACCCCAAAAGCATATTCCATCCCAAATGCGAATCTGGGGCATGGCCCCCATGTTGCCATATGCGTTCCTAAGCGTTCCATTTGAACTCCAAAAGCAAAGTACAAACCAGACCCAGGATGGGCCAGGAGCCCGCATACACCAGAGTCACAATGAGTAGGGGCAAAGCAACACACCCATCGGCATGGCCAATCCGTCCCATGCCACATGTGCACAGCACACAGTCCCATTGCCTAGCACACACACCTACAGATGCCACAGCCACACACTCGCCTCCGGGAAACCCATGTACGAGATTGCACGAACTGCCAATGTCAGACGACTAATACATACTTCGCCAGGTGCAACACAATAACAAATCTCATTCTCTCCACAGGTGACGAACTGCTGGACGCTGGGGATGGAGACAGCAGCCAGCACAGCCAGCCTACAAGCCCCCAACGAGGACACACGGATCTGGAGGATCTGTCCACCTCTTCGGACACGGACCACCAAGCTGGCCCATCTGGCGTGGCAGGGCCCAGCCGCTCCCCAGGACCCCTCCTACCCACCAACCCATCATCCAGGGATGCTGAACAGTCCCAGTCCCCTGCTGCCACTGTCGTTGCGGCCACACCCACGGTCATTGCGGCCACTACCACTGCCGCAACCGCCACCATCGCCGCACCGACCACCACCGCCTCCACCACCACCACGTCTTCGCTGGCACCAGCCCCAGCGCAGGTGGTGGCCCGGCCGACTGGATCCACCCTGGGAGCCACAGCGAGGACCGTGGTGAGCAATGTGGCTAGTGGGCAGGCCGGTGGCAGCAGGACTGGTAGGAGGAGCAGGGTCAGGGAAACGCCAGCCTCCCCTGGGAGCCATGCCCTGCCTCAAATGGCCAGAGTCCTTGGGGCCTATGAAGAGGCCCAAGGACAATGGGCCAGGTCTGCTACTGACACGCGGGAGGTGCTGGGGGTGCTGAGGTCCATGGACGCCCATATGGGCCAATTCGTGTCCCGTATGGACCAACTCGTGGACCTCATGGGCCAGCTGGTGGTGGCGGTGGGGTCACAGGCAAGGCCAGCAACACCACCTCCGCCACCACCTGCTAGGGCGCAGGCTCGGGCAGCAGTGTCCACTTCCCCTGCGTCCACAGCCAGTGAGCACACCTCACCCACCACCAGCAGGTCGCCACCACACTCCCCCTCCCAAACGTGGAAGGGGCCGTCCGAAGAGGAAACAGATCTCCCGGGAGGACTTCGCACGCTCCAGTCGCAAGTGAGGCAGCCAGCCAGCCTTCCGCCAGCCTTCCTTGACCAGCCACTGCATTGACTTGCTCTACGATCCCACTCCACACAGCCATCTGGATGGCATGTGTGTGTTGGACTATGGACATAGAACCAGTGGGTACACCCTGATCATCACGCAGCCATGACTGACAGCTCATTGTCACTGCACGCACCACTTTTGTCATCACCTTACACACAATCACATGTCACAGTTTGTAATAAATGCACCTTTTTCACTAACTGCTGTTTGTGCCCTGTGTCTTTATTGTACGGAATACAACGGCCACCTTGGGCGGAAAGGCACCTGATGCGTGGCATGGAAATGGAATCCGGAGGGCCTGTAGGGACCTAGGGGTGGGAGACAGAACAGGAGCACATTCAATGAGTGTGTCACACACCCATCACACAGTACATGTCAACAACTACAAGCAATGTACACACATCGCACAGAGCAATAGGGCACAATGCCACAGTCACCAACAGTGGCATACTACCCTGGCCATGGAGCGTTGACACACTGCACGCAGTGAACATACGGCCACCCTGACACAGCACACACACACCTGCATAGATACAGACACATCATCCGTCGTACATGGACACTCACCGTCAAGTGAAGTAGCGGGCGATGAGCTGCTGGCGCACATTCCCAGCTTCCTCCTCTCCGCTGTCCACCTCACTCGAGCTGTCCTGGTCTGCGGGCTGGGGCCCTGGTTGATCTCCGTCATCCACAATGAGGGGGATCTGCTTCCGAATGGCCAGATTGTGCAGCATGCAGCACGCCACCACTATCTGGCACACCTTCTGTGGGGAGTACGCCAGTGCACCCCCGGTGCGGTCCAGGCACCTGAACCTGGACTTGAGGAGGCCAAAGGTACGCTCGACCACACGTCTGGTCCTCCCATGTGCCTCATTGTATCGATCGTCTGCTGGGGTGCGAGGATTCCTCAATGGACTGAGCAGCCATGCCCCATTCGGATACGCAGAGTCACCTGGGTGTGAGGGACACAGAGAACCGTTGCTATTCCAACTGGACAGGGGACAGCATCGCACAACCAGCACGCTACACCACTCCACATACTCACCGACAATACAGCCACGATCCTGTTGCAGATTGGCCATCAGTCGTGGCAAGATGCTGTTGCGCATTATGTGTGCGTCATGGGCCGAGCCTGGAAACTTTGCACACACGTGGGTGATCACCATGTCCGCAAGGCACACCACTTGCACATTCAGGGAGTGCGTGTGCTTCCTGTTGCGGTACAGGTGCTCAGTGGCCTGTGGTGGAACAAGGCCAACATGAGTGCAGTCAATGGCTCCCACGACGTGTGGGATTCTGCCAAGGGCATAGAATGCACCCTTCACTGCCGCCAATTCACGAGCCCTGGGGAATCGGATGTACCTGTTCCGGTACAGCATCATGGCTGCCAGTACATCCCTCAGCACCTTGCTGAACATGGGCTGGGACATCCCTCCTCCACTGCCCACTGTGTGCTGGAATGACCCAGTGGCGAAGAAATGCATGGCGGCCATCACCTTAGCCGTGGGGGTGACAGCAGTCGGATACACCCTGCGGGGACGGAGATGGGGCTCTAACATGGCACACAGTCGATGCAGAGTTGGCCTGTCCAGCCGAAACTTCCTGATTACCTCTGTATCGTCCATGTCCGCCAGCAATTGGTATGGGCGGTCAATGTTCGGTCTCCGCCTGGGTTAAATGGCAGAGGACACATGTCAAAGCAACACGGCACATAGCAATTTCGCATACACATCACTGACATGACTGAGCAAGCACATGGGCCACAGCCCAGCTGTCAAGCTGGGACGGCACGGCCACAATACACTTACACAGGTCTCCCAACAATGGCAATGGCAAGTGAGACATACCACTGCCATGTGCATGCACATGGGGATCTAGGCCCCAATGACTTGCGGGGCGTGCTGATGGGGACTGACTGCATATTCGTCAAGCGGCAACGCCACGGCAACATGAGTGTCTGCTGAGCATGGTACTGCTTCCGAGGCTGGATGAGTATGGCACACGACGACGACGATGTGGGCACGGGCTGAGCGGCCAATACAAGTGGGACCTGTGGCACGAGGGGATATGAGACAGTAGTAGGTGTCAGCACTGCACCCTATGTACAGCACTGTACAGATCACAGCTCCCGAAACATTGACTGGTGTCCACATTGACAGCCCCATGCCAAGACGGCTGTGTGCTTGCAGTCACACGTCACAGGTGAGAGGTTACATTGCACGTGCCAGGTGGCAGTCGTACATAGTGGGAGCTGGCATGTGTGTGCATGTGTCTCCTGTTCAGGATCCACCAGATGGGCGCTGACTCTGTACTGACCATTGGACACAGCATGTTCCGTGGAAGGCTTGTGTGTGTGGGATGGTGGCACTGGATGTGCCTCCGTTGGGTGGGGGGCCATGCACAGGGCGGGTACGTCGATGATTGCGCATTGTTGGTCACGGTGGGTGCACCAGCTAAGATGTGTTGCCCTGTGTTCAATTCCTATGTCCGCATGATGATGGACTGTGGATGTGGGCAGACTACACATTGGTCGATGTGCTGTCTATATGCATGTGCCTTCACACCAGGCACAGCTGCCCCTGCACATGTGACCCCTGCTGGACTCGCTGCTGGGTCTGTGGAGCTGATGCACCTTCTGCGCGTGGGGCGGACAGCTCTCCTCACTTCCCTCATTGCGCATGTCATGTCTTTGCCGCAGGTGACATGGATCATGGAGGGCCCACATGTACGCGTGGGTAGGCTACACATGATTGTTCACTGGTCGCCACCCCCAGTCAGTGTTTCGAATGGGAAGGTTGTCGTGCTGGTGGTATGTTCGATGTGGCGGATGGGCGGGCCTAGGTGCGGGCTTACATTCCGGACATGGGGGGTAGTTGGATTGGCGACTAGTTGCAGTACACACGGGACACGTCTCTTCCTTTCCACATCTGGGTCATCCCTTGTACTAACTGACAGTGATACAGTCATCTTCGCCCCAGCCCTCATGTCCTCCCCTCGCCCCCCAATATGCATGCTCACCTGCGAGGCTAGCGCTTGCACAGGCAGCCCCAAGCTCGCACCAGAGAGGGCAAGGAGTGTATGTGTGGGTCCAGTTGCACGAGTGGGCTGTCTCAGGGTATGATGTGTGGCGGGACGCCGTCCACCTGCGTGGTGCCCCAAATGGAGACCCGGCCTGCATGGACTATGCATCACAGTCTTCGCCTTCCGGATCCGCCACCTGCGACACCCAGTGGCTGTGGCTGCCCTTGCGGCCATGCCGCGTCCGTCTGTGGCTGATGGCCCACACATTCACTCTTTGGCCTCTCTGGGGAGGGCTCAGGGGTGGTGGCGCACGCGCTTGCACTTAGTCGCAATGGCATGTGGCGTGGTTGGTATGATGGGCAATGGATGGGATGGTGCGAGCCACCTCCCGTGACGTCAGTGCTGCTCGTGCTGTGGTGCGTCCCCCTACACTTCCATTTGACTTTTTGCCATGCTGGACGTTGAGGTTCTATTGCCTGCGTGATATGACCAGGAGGAGCGCGAGGAGACCTCTCACACACCATGCTCCACTGCCATCCCGTGCCCTGTATCGCCTGTGCGGATTGACTATGTTGGGGTTACACCTGGTCGACTGGGGCTGTGTGTGCCTTGTCAAGGGGCATGGCGGGCGCACAACAGGATCCAGCTTGTCCACAGAGGGTGGGCTGAGGTGCGCCTGGTACCGCTTTGTACGTGTGCCCGGCTGCTGTGCACACACGTGTTCACTCCCCCGACAGGTGTCCTCTCACAATACCCAGGGAAGCGGTGGTGTACTGTTCATGAGCCCTCCCAACACGGCGTGCTCCAACTTGGCATGTGCGCATCTACCCGTCGCACCCACCCACCTGAGCACTGCGTCCATACGACTTCACACGACACATGTGTGTCTTCCACAGTAGTGCTACTCATTTGCGTTGACATCCAATACCAGTGGACTACATGGTCATGTCACGACTGCCGTGTACTTCACATACTCTCATCCTCTCTCATTCGTACTTGTGAAATGAGTCAGCGGAGACAGTTCTGGTTTCAAACATTATATTGAGTCTTCTGTCCTCTGTGATGCAGTATAGTGGACACTACTGGCAGCGGAATACATGTTGAGGATATACTGAGCATGATTACAAATGGGATAGGGTGTGGGGTTACATCTGCTTGGCCAAGGCTGTGCTAATGTACATTTACGTATAGCTGCGGAGCTGCGGACTTTGACACAGACGGTATACATGTAGCCTACCAGACCGCTCGGCATCATGGGCACAGTCCATCTCAGTTCCATGTGACAGGTTTGCTGCGGTTGTTCCTCATGCACGCGTGCATGTGAGATGACATCAGGGCATGTGCTTGCGTGCATGCAGCGGCGTGCCACTTGTTGTTGCACTGTGGTGGTTACTGGACATGTCACAGTCACTGGGGTCGTGTTGTTGTTGTATGCACTTGTCGTCCATGCAAAGGTCCTGGTATGGGATTCCCGGGGCGGGGGTGGGAGGGGTGCAGCACCCACAGACTCCAGGCGACCTATTCATGTCCACTGAGCGGTGTGTGTGTCCATGTGCGCTGGATCCATGTCGTGTCCTGGTTGTTCGTGCAGTTCCGTCCATGTGGGTGCGATGCACAGAGCCCATGCCACTGCCTCCCACGATGCATGCGGTGTTCCTGGATGTGATGGGGAACAGTGTGCATGTCCCGGTCATATCCGATGTCATGGCGATGTCGTTGATGGTGTGGTTACAGTTGCCGGTCGTTTGGTATGGCTGTTGTGGTGGTGACTGGCCAGTCCGTGCGGAAGCTGAGCATGGGTGCGGGGTTGGACTTCATAGGTCACTCGGGGAACCTGCGTTGTGGTCCGACGTATTTACAGGTTGTCAGGTATGCGATGCCGTCATTGGTGGTGTACATGTTTGCCAGCCAATGAAGCGGATGGTGGCTGTCAAGGTGTTGTTCGTAGGTTGTCCCTTGGAGGACCATGATGGGGCATGCTGGGTGACATTCGATGTAGCTGTTCTCGATGATCCGTCGTGTGGAGGCACAGTGGTTCCATTTCAGTGCGCGTGCGATGTTGGCCACATACGCCATGCCCCCATAGGCAGAGCAGGCCCTGTCGTGTGCGTCCAGAGGGAGGAGTAGTGGTAGCAGGTCCGCCTTCAGACATGCCGGGTTGGAGAGGCATATCTCGACTGGATGCTGGTAGGGACACCTCCGACAGTAGAAGACGGGCATGACGCAGCTGAACAATGTGATGCGGTAAGTCAGTCGGTA
This sequence comes from Calotriton arnoldi, assembly GCA_963921515.1. Lineage (NCBI taxonomy): Eukaryota > Metazoa > Chordata > Amphibia > Caudata > Salamandridae > Calotriton > Calotriton arnoldi. The sequence continues at coordinate 15,641 of CAWUFW010030419.1, forward strand.
ACTTACGTTCAGCAGGGACAGGAGATCGCATCCCAATGTATGTATCGTGCTGGTTTGGTACAGCTTGAGCTCTTCGGCGTAGTTGGGTAGGTGTGTTGCGGTTGCCATTTCGCAGCGGTTCGTAGAGGTGGCGTGCTCCGGCTGTGTGTGCAGTCTGCAATGTGCACGCTCCGGGGTTGCTGTGAGCTCTGTGTAGTCGTGGGGAGACAGGACTTGTGTTCTGTTGGCTTGTTTGGAGGACACGGGCCCTCTTCCCACATGCTTCTCAGACAGTTCAAGGTCGGTGCTGTGTGACTCCTTCCAATTAACTTGCATGTGGCCGACATGGGGGAGTGTTTTCTTCTTTCTTCCCCGTCCGTTGTGTGCTTCTGTGATATGCGCTATCTGCCGTGTGGTCGGTCTCCTCGGCATGCCTGTGTTGGTCTATTCTTGGACAATGGCTGTATTCACCGGCTTCTGTCGTAGGGCTGTGGTTTCGGTGTTGGAATGGAAGGTCATTCAGTGCTGTCTGCTCTCCCTTGTGTGGGCGGCAGGCTGCCTTTCCGCTCTGCGTTGGGCCTTGTGTGTGGATGTAATTCTTGGGCCACCTGTTGTCGGTCCCCGGGTTCTTTGGTGTTCCGTTTCATGTGTCTTGTTCATATGTGCAGGGTGGTATGGGTTTTTCAGTGTGGTACTGGCGTTCCTCTTCCCGAAGGGGCCCTGCTTCTCCTAGTTGGTGTTGCCGCCGCTGTGTGCTTCGCCATGTTTGTTACACTGGGGTGTGTCCTGCTGTTGCGTGACTTCACTGACATGTGTGCGTCGTTTGTGTGGCGTTGGGTGTTGTCCGTGAATTGGGCGTTGGGGACATGTCTGTGGCCGGCCTGTCACGTGTCATGTGCGTTTGGGGTGGGGCTGGTGTGTGTGCTGCTTGGTTGTGTCCCTGTGTCTGTGTGCGACGCATGCATGGCGCTGCGGTTGGCCTCTGCGTTGTGCGCATGTGTGGCGGCGTCATCGGCGCTTTGGGGCCGTGACGGGGTGGTTGGTTCCTAGTCCCAGGTGGTGTGTACACATGTGTTCCGCGATGTTAGGATTTGGCCTGTGTGTCATATGTGGATGCAATGGTGGATGTGTAGTGTGCACGCGCTGGTGGGGGGTTGTCCGCTTTATCCGCCCTTGCACTGTGTGCGCTGTTTGCGTGCACTTGTTGTGTGTGTGCCTACCTGCGTCTCCGCGGTACGTTGCGTCCTTGGTGGTGCATCAGCAGAAGCATGGGAAGGGCCTGCAGTGCTGGATTCATGCCCGGGGTGCCGCTTCTTCGTTGTCCGTGCTCTGCGTCCGTGTTTCCGCCTCTCTTTCACGTGCGGTGTCTCTTGCCGTGGGAGCCGTTTGTTTGCGGCATCGTAATTTATGCGCCGGGCGGGACGTGTTTCGTCGGACGGTGTGTGTCAGTTGTACTGCGCCGCTACGTGTGCGGGCGCACTTTGATGGCGGACGGTGTTGCTGGCTTGCCGGCGGTGTTTGGCCTGCTTTTCGCATCGTAATTGGGCGGGCGTGTGGACTGCTGCGTGCCGGCGGTAACTGGTGGTTTTTGCATCCGCCAGCACGGCGGTAGTGCTTCCGCCCGCCATCGTAATGGGCCC
>CAWUFW010030420.1:0-17258 GCA_963921515.1 Calotriton arnoldi
ACTCGGGGAAACCCATTTTCAACCCCTGCTCTATCCCACTAGATAGGACTTAATAGGTGAAATGTTGTAATTTGGCTGCATACCAAGCCAGCCTACCAGAACTATAGTCTGCACCAACATGTTTCAGGGCTCTGAGCTGTGTCCGTCCGAAAAATCATTCTGGCACTCCAAATATATGTTTTGAAATACTCAGTTCCCCAGGCTGCCATCAATGCCTCGCTCTTGATAAATTAATAATTCCTTTCTATTTTCATTAACAAGTGAGAGGCCATGTTGACACTATTTTCTTTGCTGCCTTGGAGCTGGGAGAGCACTGCCCTGATCCCAGTTGCACTGGCATCCACAGTGATAAACATTTTTTGTTAACATTGAAAAGGGTCAAAATGCCCACTCAGCTCTGGCCCTCTTAATGGTATGAACAACTTTCTGCTGTGCCTTATGGGCTGTACAAGTGCTCTAAGAAAAGAAGCTGATCAAGGCCTTTTAGGCATTTCACCACTGGTAATGTATCTCTCTAGTACATTTTTCACAATCCATGCTGTTTCCACAAGAAAAGATAACCTTGAGTAACTTTACTCCGCGACAATGCATGGAAAATTCCGAGCACAAGGAGTAAAATCACAAATGCCGCTTACTGAACATGATTCAGTTAAGTGGCAATAGTGAATATGCTTTGGACTCATTCAGTATAATGAGTCCGGATTGGCCGGATTTTAAGTCTGGCGGATGGGACACAACCAAGGCAGATGTCCCGTTCATTCTACCACAAGTGCATACAGCCTTTGGAACTTGTAATACGACGGATGGGATATCTGTCACGACCATGGCAGATGTCCCGTTCATTCTAACACAAGTGCATACGGCCTACGGAACTTCTAATACGACGGATGGGATATCTGTCACGACCATGACAGATGTCCTGTTCATTCTACCACAAGTGCATACAGCCTATGGAACTTGTAATACGACGGATGGGATATCTGTCACGACCATGGCAGATGTCCCGTTCATTCTACCACAAGTGCATACAGCCTACGGCACTTGTAATATGACGGATGGGATATCTGTCACGACCATGGCAGATGTCCCGTTCATTCTTCCACAAGTGCATACAGCCTACGGAACTTGTAATATGACGGATGGGATATCTGTCACGACCATGGCAGATGTCCCGTTCATTCTAACACAAGTGCATACGGCCTACGGAACTTGTAATACGACGGATGGGATATCTGTCACGACCATGGCAGATGTCCTGTTCATTCTACCACAAGTGATAGCGTATGGCACTTGTAATACGACGGACGGGATATCTGTCACGACCATGGCAGATGTCCCGTTCATTCTACCACAAGTGATAGCGTATGACACTTGTAATCCGACGGATGGGATATCTGTCACGACCATGGCAGATGTCCCGTTCATTCTACCACAATTGGTAGTGTATGGCACTTGTAATACGACGGATGGGATATCTGTCACGACCATGACTGATGTCCCGTTCATTCTACCACAAGTGCATACAGCCTTTGGAACTTGTAATACGACGGATGGGATATCTGTCACGACCATGGCAGATGTCCCGTTCATTCTAACACAAGTGCATACAGCCTATAGAACTTGTAATACGACGGATGGGATATCTGTCACGACCATGGCAGATGTCCCGTTCATTCTACTACAAGTGCATACAGCCTACGGCACTTGTAATACGACGGATGGGATATCTGTCACGACCATGGCAGATGTCCCGTTCATTCTACCACAAGTGGTAGCATTTGGCACTTGTAATACGACGGATGGGATATCTGTCACGACCATGGCAGATGTCCCGTTCATTCTACCACAAGTGCATACAGCCTATGGAACTTGTAATACGACGGATGGGATATCTGTCACGACCATGGCATATGTCCTGTTCATTCTACCACAAGTGCATACAGCCTATGGCACTTGCAATACGACGGGTGGGATATCTGTCACGACCATGGCAGATGTCCCGTTTATCCTACTACAAGTGCATACAGCCTATGGCACTTGTAATACGACAGATTGGATATCTGTCACGACCATGGCAGATGTCCCGTTCATTCTACTACAAGTGCATACAGCCTATGGCACTTGTAATACGACGGATGGGATATCGGTCACGACCATGACTGATGTCCCGTTCATTCTACCACAAGTGCATGCAGCCTATGGCACTTGTAATACGACGGATGGGATATCTGATACGACCATGGCAGATGTTCAGTTCATTCTACCACAAGTGTCTTCCAGTGAACATCCATATATTGCCTGAACGGATGCATGCGTACAGGTCTGAGACCAGCGGTGACCAGTGCAGACAGGTGCATTTTGAGATAATGGTATGTGTGAGAAAGAGGGCTCCAGACAACCCAAGCAACTGCATAAAGTCTTGGCAGGGCAATAGTTTCCCATTATCGAAGAATTCGCCGACAATGGTGATCCCCGCTATTTCCCAGGGTGCCAAGCTGGAGGACGGGAGTATACCCATTGGGGTAGGTGTTCCACACAAACTAATGTTTGGGGCATAAGGCTTTGTGTGGTGTGTGTAATGGAGATCATGTCTCCAATATGTTATGGCAGTGTGTAAAAGTAGAGGGAGTTTATTGGGTCATACTGTTCCCAGCAGTAGCAATTTACATAAACTACTGGCACATAGCATAATAATAATAATCCACATTTGTAAAGCGCGAACAATCACCCGTAAGGGTCTCCAGGAGCTGGGGGCCGTCGGGAAGATTAAGCAAGCTATTGCCCAGAGTCACATGGTGCTGGGCAAATCTGCTGCCGGCGCCGGGGATCGAACCGTGAGCCCCAGATTCCAGCGTCAGTCGTCCTGGCCGCGGCGCCACACCTCTCCCTTGCGTGTAACTAATTTCCTGTAAATGTATCCCTGCTAACCAGCAAGAGAGCCATTATAATTCGGCAGTGAAGCAATAGAATCTGAAGTAGGGGGCTTCAAGTCCTCCGCTCTCTGTTGGTTGTTGCATTTTAAGGAGACTAACGCCGCCGACCGGTGTCCCAGGTAAGGTCTAGTAATAGGGAATCCAACGTCTTAAAAACCTATTGAAGGATGATTTTTGGTAGGGAATCCATCGTCTTAAAAACCTATTGAGGGATAATTATTGGTAGATTCATAAAATAATATACTGGGCAAGATGGCCATTTTGGAGAGGGCCAATCCGCCAGTCAATGAGAGGGGTGATGTGATCCAGAACTGCACCCGTGCATGAAGTGCTAAGACGTCCTTAAGTAAATTCCCATCAAGTAAGTCCATGTGCGATGTGTCGACCGGATTCCCTAGATATTTAAATATGTGGTGTGCCACCAGTATGGTCTGGTCTCTGGTCGCCTAGGGAGATTGAGTTCAGGCGCAAACTGGTGTAAGAACCCCTTCGAGGTCTCGAACATAGACAATCATGTCATCCGCATATAACGAGACTGCATGTGTCTTTTAGAGTGGGATAATGCATGTCGCAGCCCTTAGGGACCCTCTTTGGTACCCATGCCCTAGGTACCAGGGGTACCACTTACCATGGACTTACAGGGGTGCCAAATTGTGGGCCAAGTAGAACATTTTACCTGGTTTTAGGGAAAGAGCACTGGCACTGGGGCCTGGTTAGCAAGGACCCAGTGCACATCAGTTGAAAAACATCAGTGCCAATATCAAAAAAGTGGGGGTGACCATGAGAAAATGGGGCACTTTCCTACATTTGGTATCAAACATCGTGTCTTATTAAATCCATACTGATTCCAGTATTGGATTTATTATGACATGCAGTCAGAGGGTACCTTAGAGGTGCCCCCTGAAACCTATTAGTCCTCTAGGGTGCTGGCTTACTGCTCCTGTCCAGCCTGCCACCACAGACAAGTTTCTGACCCCCTGAAGGTGAGAGTCCACACTCTCCAAGGCCAGAAACGATGCCTGCTCTTGAGGAAGGTGTTCACGCCTCACCCAGAAGGATGGCTAGTGATTTAGCATATCAAGGCCAGGGACTTCAAAGTCCCTGCAGCCTTTGATATGCAAGCCTGTCCCCCCCCCAAACCTGGGAGATGCCACCCCATGCCCTGAGGCCCATTTGGAAACAGTACAGACAGGAAATTAGCTATGCAGTAGCCTTGATGCATCACAAGGCCTACCTGATATGCTCCACAAAAGAAGGATTCCACTTTGGTGGAATTAGGAACTCTGAAAAAGCATTATGCCTGCTCCCCACAGGAAGTGTTCATATAGGGGGTGTAGTGATCCCAAGGATAAGTAGCCCATTGGCTACTAAACTTCATTCCCCTTAATGCCCCTAAATTCAGTATTTAGGTGTGACCCCATGACACTAGAAAGGTAGATTCACCTGACCAAAGAAGAACAATGAAGAGCCAAAGACTACAAGAACTGAAGACTAGCTGTGGACTTGGTGTCAGACCCTGCCTGCTTCTGTCTCAACAATTCCAAAGATCCGACTCGTCCTGCAGTTGTGCATCCTCTAAAAGCCTTGGAGGGCTGCCAGCACTTTGCCAAACTGGTCAGCATCTCCCTTGAAGTGGAGGAGCCACAGACGCAGTAGCCACCAAGAAGCGGTGGAGTGGGGGCACCATGCACCAGGAGGTCACATCCATCTCCCCACCAAGTTTGGAGATGCCAGGACCCCCAGGACCCACCCTGCACCAATACCCGTGTCCCTTGCAGCAACCAAGGATTGTTTAGTGTCCAGCCCAGCCACCAAGACCACCAAGACTGACTTGCAGACAAGGGACAACAGTTTCACAGAGGCCAGCACCAAGAGTGACCCTGCTGTCCTGTTTTGTCCCCATATCTAAGTCGACCCTAAACGTGAGAGCCTCACATGTAAGTGACCTGCAGGACAAACACCTCTGCACCCACACCCCGAGTTCAAGCCTACCGAAAGTGCACCTTGCTCCAGAGACTCTCAAGAACTGAGGCGCCCCCCCACCTTGGGTTCCGACTGACTTGAACCTAAATCCCCACTTGCAGCATTTTTCTGCATACAGATTTCTCCACATGGACTTCAGTGGTAGTGTTCGAGGCTACCCTTGCGACCAGCATCTCTGCACCCGGACACACCAAGGCAGGTAACCCAAAACTGCTGATGGTTCTAAGGACCTTGGCCCTTACTTACCTTAAGTCCAGAAGACCTACCCTGTAAGTTGTTTGTAAGTGACCCTATACAGTTAATGTTTCTCCCATAGGATAACATTCTACATTCGAGGCTCATGCATTAAATAAGGGTGTATTTTTGTAAATGTTTGAAAATCGCTAACTTGAAAAGTACTTACCTAATTTTGTAGATCTTGATGTCTAAATAGATTTTTTATTTTTTTCATTTTTCTAAATTGGTGTCGGATATCCTTATTGAGTGTGTGTTTCATTTATTGACTCTGTGTGTGCAACAAATCCCTAACACTCCACTCTGATAAGCCTAAGGCTGCTCTATCACACTTAGAGCACCTTGGGATTGCTAGAGCAAGTGTCTGTCTATTTGTCTTGCTTCGCCTTTCAGATAATACAGAATCTCCCACACGGTGGCTCAAACCCACGGTGAAGCAGGAGACATAAAACACAACAACACCTTTAGAAAAGGGTTTTATTTTACAAAATGCAAAGACTCTCTTTTTAGAATAAGGCTTGGGGTTTTATTTTACACAATGCTCTCTAACAGAAAGGCTTTCCCAGATGCCAAATGCACAACATTCAAATACACATGAATAGATATATATTTATATGCAAGCAATAATAAGACACTTGATAAATGCAACAGTTAAATGCATGAATAATACCATGAATAAACAAGCAGCAAATAATATGAGATAAAACTCAAGCAGATATAATGGACATCCTCAAAAGAATAATCAGAAAGATACATACACTGAATACATCAAATGATTACTTTGGATGTGCACCTCACTCATTCACACATCACAAAGAAAACACCACAAATGATCAAAGCCACTGGCCACACATCACAATGACAATAATCAAAGCTCAAACACCTCAAATGACCACAGCCACTGGAACCACGCCTCACAATGGCACTAGTCAGAAACAAATCACCTCACCCGATCGTTCACTCGACATCCTTGCCAATTCTCGCTGGGGGGCCCGTTCACACTTGGCCCGGACTCTCGACCGGGACTCAAGTTCCGTTTGTCTTACAGCAGTACGTCTACTCTGTAAGTGAGCTCCCAACTCAGCTGTCAACAAACCTCAGCTTTATAGTCTCAAAACACACACTAGAAGGTTCAAGAGTTTCCTCTCCGCGCCAAAGGAATCTTACTAGGACTGGCCAGCTTCCAAGCAAGCATTCCATGGCAGGAAGGAGTTCCCACGTCCCCACCACATTCTCGCATGTTCCAGCCTTTATCTTGACGAAGCTCACAAAAGCCTTCCAGGGTACATTAAACAATCTCTCACAAAACAATCCTTGAATGTGATTAACCCAAATAACTTGCAAGCGTGTCTGTGCGCGCAGAGAAGCTGAAGCCAGGCAGAGTCAGAATTCAGGATGACAAGGCCATGTCAAAGCAAATAGTAAGAACTTAATAATACTACCAATGTACAACACAATGCATATTTGTGCACCACTGCTTATAGCATCACATACTTCATCTCTCAATGTACATCACAGTGCACATTTGTGCACCACTGCTCATAACACTGCACTTCGAGACCAAAAGGACATTCCACACCTCTCTCTCTCTCATGCTTTCAAATGCACATCCCACACGTTCTGTTCTTGGCAAGGCTGTCCTTCTCCGAGACAGCTCCCACTGAAAGACTGCAAGATTACAAGAAAGAAACCTTTAAGAGAAACAAGGCATATGCAGGACGTCGTACATTCAGGCTAGGATAAAATAACACACCAAAGTCAATTAAAATAATGGTAGTCAAAGGTCATCACAGGATGTCAGACCACAAGAGTGCCTCTAGCACTACACTATTAGGAAGGGACTACACACTATAAGCGACTCTGCTCGAAGCCACTCGACCAACTTGAGACAGCTGTACAATTGTCAGAGAGGGAATGTAGGTCACATAACACAGTCCAGAACACTTCTAAACTTTCAGCAGGCAAAGCTTCAGCATATGCATAAACAAAGAGAAAGGGAAATGTAAGCGGAGCCACTCTTGGTCCCATTATCATATATCAATAAACAATGGAAGAGTGAATCCGAATGATTGGTTTGAACAAGGCAAATGGAGTCACATATGTGTATAAGAAGATCCCTCACTCACCAACCTAGTTGGTGACATGCTTCATCATAGGGATCCCACCCGAGGGGCCAAATGCCTCTCGGGTGTGCTACGACGCCTGATTACAGCGGAGCAGGTTTTATTAAGAATTCGTGAAAGGAGTGAACAGTAACACCGTGAGTATTAGAATTGCCTTTACTTATCCTACACAATTTTTAATATTGGAAAAGTAAAGTAAGATTAAAAAAGGCAATGGTGGATGTCTTTTCTGGTTTAATTGACCAGTGGCACCGTTTATGTGAATAAGTGATTGTGGCCGGTCTACATGTTTCAGCCTCAATTTGCAGATTTGAGAGGCTTTCATCAGGACCAGGAATGTCACGGAGGGTATGCACTCGCTAAGGTGCACCCTCTCCTGTGACAGTTATTACCGCAAACTTACGGTTATGTACTCTCAGCGCTGTCTGAAAGAAAATGATAGTGGTCTCTGGAAAAGAAAGCAGAGTGTGAAGACATCCAGGTCACATTGTTGGTTCTCATTAGAACTCTGTAATAACACTGTGACTTTCAAACTTTGTGCTGCCATACGTGCTGTTCAAAAGTGTTTGTTGCAGGCTCACATGCCTATGGTGCCTAGCGTGAAGTGCATCCATATAGCACTACATCGACCTGTAGTACATATAGTGGACTCAAATAATCCATGGTACTATTGTGAATTTAAAAGCAACAGGTGCGTATTAGCACTACATTTAGATTTAATCAACCAACCGTGTTTTGCAGGCTGACGATTTTAAATAGTAATTTTGATCAGGAGATTCAAGTGAACACTATTAATCAGTGAGCAACACAGTATAATTGGGCTCATGTACACTCAAGCGTGGGGGAGAGTGACGATTATAAGGCTTACATGGGTTGTAGCAAGTTCCTACCCACTGGATCCTTGCGGGGGGTGTTGATCTGTAGTCACACACTAGGTAAAAAAGGGGGTAAGGGAATATCTATGTTTAAAAGAGAATCAGAGTTTTGACTGGTAAAGCATTTACCTCGTGTCTGGATAGGGCATACTCACAACTCCAAGATCAAACGCCCTCTCGCCACCTGATTCAGAAACGATCAGGACCCCGTGGATAATAGAGTCCTGGCATCGGCATTTTTAAAACGCCATTGTGGCGCTTGAGAAACAACAGAAAAAACCTATGAATTGCCTGGTTTGTGTCTCGACATATGGCCCATATACGAACTCATTCAAGAAGATTGTACGCCAGAACTGGCATTTGGTGAAGGACATTGATAAAGACCTTCAAGTCCCTTTATTTGCCCTTAAAAAGAATACAAGTATAGGCCAGAGATTAATCCGGGCGTCGGATGACCCCCCCAAAAAAATCTGAAACACTTGGTTCCTTCTTTGGCTTACCACCATTAATGGGTCACCACAAATGTGGGAATTGTCAGGCCTGTAACTCCGCGATTGAGGGGTCGGAATTTATCTGTGACCGAGACAAATGGGTACACAATGACTTTTCGAATTGCAAGACCAAGAACGTGGTCTATGTAATCACCTGCCCGTGTTCTCTGACATACATTGGTAAAACAACTCAAGAGATAAGACTTCGAATAAGTCAACATCGCTCTAGGATTAAAAATCGGGTTATGAATGCACCCTTGGTGGCGCACTTTGAAGCCCTGAAACACTCAGAAAATGACATGAGATGGACGATTCTCAGTGTCATTAAAATGAACACTAGAGGTGGCGATTTAGAGAGGAGATTGCTCCAAAGATAAGCATATCTAATTATGCGCTTTGATATGGCTATCAGTGGTTTAAATGAAATGTCAGAAGTAAACAGACTGTAAACATTTTTTTTGCAATCCATTAACTCCAGTCCATATTTTACATAACCATCTTGCCTTAATCAACACTAATGTGACTACACATCCCAGAATGCCACGCGGTGATCATGTGACAATTGCAAGTTGTACTGGGAAGGAACTGTGATCCCTCCCCTGTGTTTGAACTGAACCTTCACTGAACAGTTGGATCCTTTGTGAATCGTTTAACCGGCCACCCAGGCAAGTCTTGCGAGTTAGTGGGAATGGTGACAAGAGATTGAATCTTTCTTGATAAGAAGCCCACTGATGGCTTTTTAATTTCCCTTTTTTAGAAACTCTTAGGAGACGGTGAATAGGCGTTCCAACGGCACCGTGTGGACCCACAAACATTTAAAAAGTGAGTTTGCGGGTGGCATGGAGTTTTAAGGCTGACAACTATTGTGTAAACTGAAGTCAGGTTCCAATTGCATTTTTCATTTTCTAGCTCCGTCAAACTAAGGAACAACGAGTTCCAGAGCTAATACATCATTCAACGAGCACAGCGTAAGCAGGCTCCATGATTCCTCATTTTAAAGGATATAAGGCAAGTGTTGATGACAGGCGTACATATGTCATAAGGCAATATTTCCTTTAGAATGCACCGTACTAAGTAAGCCACCCCCCTCTTTCCCCCTTTTCTAGATAAGAATATTGATAAGTTCTACCATCTTTTAATTGAAGACCCATCTGCCCTTGTATTTAGTTCTTCCACATTAAAGGTAAGAACGTTTTTTAGCATTGGTACAGTTAGGAACAAGAGAGAATAAGTTAACAATTGAACTTCACATCTCTCATATATCCACTTTTATTTCAGGACTCGACCTAGTCCTGGTCCTGAAGAGAACCCCCAAACAAATATAGGGTTCAGAAACGCGTCGACCATATACAGCCAGCAGTAATAACTGCGAGTTAATTTAATTGCTACATTGTACAAATAAGGCATTTGGCCTGTTGTCTTTAGAGCACTGTCTGGTTGTGTTGTAATAGGTTGTAGCATGACAATATCATAAAGTAAGCCTACACCGTTACTTTTTTTCTTGTTTTGCAAATGAAGGACTGGTCATCTATTGTTATGTATTTGTTGTTCAGTGTTGTATATCCATGAAATGTCAAGTTCATTGCATTTATGAGATTATGTATTGTAAATCTTATTGTGTGTCTATATGTTTTTTGATATGAACTCAATTAAATTTACTAAAAAATTTCTCAAAATGAAAAAATAAATGGTGAAATAAAAACACTAAATCCTGTAGATACACATGCAGGGTTTATTCTAGTTAAAAGGTTGCGTTCAAACACTTGTGTTTCAAAGTATCAGTGGTCTAGTTTGAACGCGAAAACAGACCCTACCCCTATTTTTTTGAAAAATTGTGGAGCCGGCACAAGTGTCCACGTCAGCACGCCGCACGCGATGGCATGGTGCGTCCGCGTCGTCGTGTCAACGCATAACTGTGGCTGCCCTGATTGGCCACATGAATACCTACAGAGTAGAATGCTAACTCTCGTAGGTCTTTGCCTGTTTGAAAAACTTTATTGAAAGCGCAACATGACGGTCACGCAAGCTATGGCAGAGAAATGTATTATTGGGGTTGTATTTTATTGAAAAAACAGCCCGCCAACCGCGTGATCGTGTTCACTGGAAACTTATGTGTAATTACAGTTGTATGGTTGTAGCAAAATTACCTGTCATGATATCAATGGTAATTTAAGAAGATATCATTGGAAATGATTGGAGGAATTTTAGAGTGAGTATTACATCCGTGAAGGTCATATGATCAGTAAAAAGACTAGTCCAGACTAGAGGTGTCAATACATATGGTTATGTCTTTACCGGAAGAAATATCTACATATGGTGTGACCACAGGCATATAAGGTAGAAAGACAGATTACTGCATAAAATGCAGGGATCACTGGGTTATGTAAGCCAATTGATTGGGCTTTAAGTTCACAGGTGGTGTACAATGCTTGAGCGTATGGTTCACAGTGGTGTACCACATAAGTGTCAGTTGTGTCTAACCACACTGTGGGGATAAGTGTTAGCTCATAATTACTGCGTGTATCTCTCTCACTGAGGATGATTGTTTCTTCCTACAGTGCCGGAGTGGTTTACTTTCGCATGACTGAGTTCCATGGGATATTATCATTGAACCCATGTGTGTGCGTGGAAAGTCTGCATATCCAGCATTGCTCTTTTTTCAAGAGGAGTTTGGATGTATTTATGCTGGATTTTATCTGTTCAATTACAGTCCATCTCAGGTCGTTGGTAGTGTGGTTACTTTGTAGAAAGTGTTCCGTCATTTTGGTGGTATTCTTTTTACACTGGATGTTACTTCTGTGTTTGCAAATGCACTGCTTAACCTTCCTGCTTGTCATTCCCAGATATCTGAGGCTGCATGGACACGTGATCAAATAGACCACGTTCATAGAATTGCAGTTCTCAGAGTCCAGGTTTTATTTGGTTCTAGGTCAAGGCTCTTCGCAGGGGCTGTCAAATGGCAGACGCTACAGTTCCCAGAGGGAACTGTAGGTCCCAAAAGCGAGACCTATTGGCTATGCCAATGCTTGTTTACCTAGTGTGTGACTACAGATCAACACCCCCCGCTAGGATCCATTGGGTAGGAACTTGCTATCAACCCATGTAAATCTTATAATCGTCACTCTCCCCCACGCTTGAGTGTACATGAGCCCAATTATACTGTGTTGCTCACTGATTAATAGTGTTCACTTGAATCTCCTGATCTAAATTACTATTTAAAATCGTCAGCCAGCAAAACACGGTTGGTTGATTAAATCTAAATGTAGTGCTAATACGCACATGTTGCTTTTAGATTCACAATAGTACCTTGGATTATTTGAGTCCACTATATGTACTACAGGTCGATGTAGTGCTATTTGGATGCACTTCACGCTAGGCACCATAGGCATGTGAGCCTGCAACAAACACTTTTGAACAGCACGTATGGCAGCACAAAGTTTGAAAGTTACAGTGTTATTACAGAGTTCTAATGAGAACCAACGATGTGACCTGGATGTTTTCACACTCTGCTTTCCTTTCCAGAGTCCACTATCATTTTCTTTCAGACAACGTGGAGAGTACATATCCGTAAGTTTGCGGTAATAACTGTCACAGGAGAGGGTGCACCTTAGCGAGTGCATACCCTCCGTGACATTCCTGGTCCTGACGAAAGCCTTGCAAATCTGCAAATTGAGGCTGAAACATGTAGACTTGCCACAATCACTTATTCACATAAAGGATGCCACTGGTCAATTAAACCAGAAAAGACATCCACCATTGCCTTTTTTAATCTTGCCTTACTTTTCCAATATTAAAAATTGTGCAGGATAAGTAAAGGCAATTTTAATACTCACTGTGTTACTGTTCACTCACTTTCCCGAATTCTTAATAAAACCTGCTCTGCTGTAATCAGGCGTCGTAGCACACCCGAGAGACATTTGGCCCCTCGGGTGGGATCCCTATGATGAAGTATGTCACCAACTAGGTTGGTGAGTGAGGGATCTTCTTATACACCTATGTGACTCCTTTTGCCTTGTTCAAACCGATCATTCGGATTCACTCTTCCATTGTTTATTGAAAGCTTCAGCATAGCTGAACTAGAATGAATCAGGCAAAACAAAATTACGTTGCAGAGTCGACTTTACGAACAAGGTGACAAGATGTGCAAACTGACACACTAGCAAAACAAAGAGGGACAATGAGCTTAGACACATTGCTGAAATAGTACGGGGTGACGGCTCAGTTCTCTCTTGGCCACTGGGCATATCCAATGAACTTGCAAAGTATTATGTAGACCTATATAAAAAGAACCTCCTTTACCAGCAGCTTCTCTACATTGATTCTTATCTTCCATATCAATGCCATGTTTGTCGGCCGAAACACCCAGATCAAATGGGGTTTATCCCTGGGCAGAATACAGCTACCAATATTCGACGAGTCCTGGCTATTATGGAGGCTGGTGACTATGACCGGGACAACTCAATGGTATTTGCGGTCGATATTGAAAAGTCTTTCAATACCCTTGAATGGCACTACCTCTATGAGGTGATGCTGCTTATGGGACTGGGAGAGCAACTAGTGGCCTGGACACAATTGCTGCATACCAGACCAAAAGCCAGAGTACGTTCCGGCCGAACTATATCGGCGAGATACTTAGTTGAGAAAGAGACGAGACAGGGGTGCCCCCTGTCTCCATTGCTCTTTGCCATTGACATGGAACCTCTGGCGGCATGTGCGAGAACTGGCAGGGTGCTTAGGGGTCTCACAATAGGGAGAAACTGCCACAGCTTAGCACTATATGCAGACAATTTGCTGCTCTTTTTACATGACACAGAAGAGGATTTGATGGGGGCAAGAGACCTGTTGGAGGAATTTGGCCGGCTATCTGGGCTGGGGGTCAACTGGCAGAAATCCGAGCTCTTCCCCCTGGCGCGGAGAGAACACCTTACAATTGAGCAGTGGGAACCCCGGTGCTTAACCTACCTGGGGGTCAAGATCTACCATAACAGAGCTAATCTACTTGAGGATAATGTGGGACGCGTGATTGGATCCCTGAGGTCCTTCATGAACTTTTGGGGGGCACTTCCACTTTCAGTGATGGGAAGGATAGCCCTTTTGAAGACGGTGGCTCTCCCCCGGATCCTCCACTTTTTTACTACCCTTTCCCGGTGGATACTAGGGGCGCGGTTCAGAGAACTGAAAACCCTGATCAGAGTTTATTTGGGGATTAGGGCACCGGAGAGTGGCATTGGCTACCATGCAGCGCCAGACAGCGAAAGGAGGTCTTGCAGTCTCTGATTTCTAGCTATATTACATAACGGCCAAACTACAGTGGCTTGTCTAGGGAATTGCACATAGACGTAATCAGAGATGACCCCCGGCCCCTTTGTGCCACCACTCTGGGAGCTCCTTCGGGTTCTCCTTCGAGTGCGGTGGTCAAACCTAGATGACTCCACTGAGTTCCGTACACTAGCCAAGTGCTGGAGCAGGGGTTTGCAACTAAGATCACATATTCTGCAGCGCCACCTCTGGATTTCCTGCATGCACTTCCGTACGGGGGGATTGGGAGGGGCTGGCTGTATGGGTGGAAGCAGGGGCGATGAAGATGGGGGACCTGTATAGGAATTCAGAGCGGATTCCGTTTGAGGACTTTAGGGAAGAGTTCAACTTGCCCCAGGGGCATTTTTTTCTTCACATGGCACTCACTTCGGCTATGATGAAACACTGGGGTGGGGGGGTCAACCGAACCCGCATCCTCCCAGAGCTACCAATATATAGCACTCTCAGAGGGCACCATAAGAACAGTTTCATGCCTCTATAGAGCCCTGCGGATGGATCAACATCTGTCCCTACATATGCTGCGAGCCAGATGGGAGGAGGACCTAGGTACCATTATTAGGACGAAAGACTGGGACAAGATTATGGAACGGACGCCAAAGGTCTCTAGAAATGCACATTTCAACTTAAAATTATGTGTTACACAGATCATACTTGACACCAGAACGCATTGGCAGGTACTTCCTAGTACTGGACGCAGCCTGTCCCCGATGAAGGGAAGAAAGGGCCCACATTCTTCATATGTTCTGGGCCTGTCCATCAATTCATACTTTCTGCAAGGGAGTCCTACAGATGACTGGGGGGGGCATTGGAAAGGAGATCCCACACACCCGAACATTGCCTACTGGATCGATTTCTTCACCATACCACAACAAAGTTAACAGGGAGACTTCAGGACTTTGCAAGATATCTTGTAATTGGAAGGCAGCAAGGGGCCCATGACTATTGGTGTGAAGGAGGGAGCTGATAAAGTGGGTGGGCTGAAAGGGGAAGAGTCCTCCTGTGGGAAGCGCAGAGGGGCATTGAGGGTGCCAAAGCTTGGGGCGCACTGGCAGACTGCCTGACTGATCCAGGGCCAGACATACCGGCGAGCTCCCCCACAGGATCGCCCCGACGACTTGTGTGACTGACTACAGGAGTCCCTCCCCGGGTCTTACAAAAAGTGCGACTAGGACCGGCCTTGAACACAGAGCTGGGCGCCCTCCGACAGGGAAGATTACCGGCTTAGCCCATTCATTATTCGCACAATGATTACAAAGGAAGTGGTTGTTATGTTAGTTCATTTTAATGATGACTGAATGTATGGATCAGTATGTAAGCATTCATGCTGCCCCAAAGATACCCATGAGTTGTAATGTATACTCTGCTTATTCCTGAAAATTCAATAAAATCTGTTTAAAAAAGAGAGAAAAAAAACTGTTTGTTGACCAAAGAAAAGGAACACCCAGAAGGTCAAATCTCAGAGAAGGAGCTACCAGAATTCAATAAACATCTGAGAATCTGGTAAGTCGCTGGGCCTGTGTGGGTTCCCAGCAGAGATCTGTAACTGCCTGGCCACTCCACTAACGCTGCCATTTTTAGATTTTTTTTGAGGTTTTATAATTATTGCAGATAAACATGAAATATATAAAATACAGTAGGCCGTTTCCACACATAAAGCATTTGTACCATAACAGCATTACGTGGATATTAGGGAAACCCACAGCAATAATATGATTCCTTGCCATAAGATCTAGAAACAGTGAGAGCAAACTGATTCTGACCCCTAATGTATTTCTGGTGTCCAATCAAGAGGAATCGTATGTACAGCTCCATCATTTATCACCTTCCAGAGGTCCCAGATTTTGGCGTGCTTGTAAGAGCATCCCCTGGCCTCACAGATTGGCTGTTGCAGCATTCAACAACAGTCCATTTGATGTGTCCGTTGTGTTACACTGGGTGCAGTCGCATCTCTCCACTGTTGTGCTATGTCCCTCTTCCCCAAAAAGAGGCCCAATCTTATCAAAATCCGTTCTGCCCTTGTGAAACCCTCGTCCTTCATGATGTTTGGCAGGGTATCTTAGGACAACACATCTGTGATCTCCTAAGGACTCTCGGCAGTGTTCCAAATATTCCCTCCTAGAAAGGCTTTAAGACCGGAACTAGGAAAACCATGTGATAAAAATAAATTTCTGGTGTGTGGCCATAATGCAAGAATTCCGGTCCTGATCCTCTGACGATTTTCCATTATCACTAGGGGTCAACTATAACCTTTATAAGTATCTGAATTCGATGAGGCGGAGCCACTTTGAAATTGCAGCCTCACGAGAGGCCATCAGACCAAATGTCCATTCCTCATCCTGCAACTGCCCAACATTTGCTTCCCAGGTGTCTCTAAGGCATGCACAAGTGTCAGGGGTATTTATCACCAGGGTTCTGTATATTTATGCGTAAGTTTCCCAACTATCAAATCCCTCTAATTTAGCAGCTGCCTCCAACAACATAGTGTGATCTGTACCGCACGGCTTGCCACAGTGTCATTTACTCCAACTCAAGGATCATGGAACAATAATCTAATCATAGCTATTGGATAAACTCAAAATGCAATCTTTTCATTTTATTAGATAAAGTCGCCCTACTGACAGAGTCAAATGTGGCCACTAAATGAATGAATAGACAAAAAGAGACATTTCCTCTCTTGAACATATTTATTCACCTAGCAGAAAAAGTGTGAGACATTAACCCACTGTGGGTTTGTCAGACAGAATCCCTTTAGGGTCAAAAGCAGGACAGGGCATTACCAATCTGTTCGTGCAAGGTGCAAACATAAATTTCACTAGAATGGCAACCAATTGTTAAACAGGTTGATCAATCTAAAATTGGCAGAATCTTCTCAGGCCGGTTTCTGTGGACCTTCCTCTTATCCAAGGCATCACTTAAGCTTGGAGTCTGAGTTCTTCTCCCCAAACACCTCCTCAGGGAAGTTTCCTGTCATACCTTTGGAACAAGTCAGCGTTCCTCCAACAATGATGAACTGAATCCAAACATTTGGTTGCAAAGATGACTATCAGCCTTTCCTCACACAGTGGGGCCAAAGCTCACCTCTCGCAACGGAATTGTCACTCACTCCCAACCAAGAATGTTTTGACAGCTTATGACCATTTACCAACAACAACCGAGGAAGCTAGAGCACAGTCAATATCTCTTGCCCTCTTTTATACAGGTAATTATATCTAAATAAGTCCACCCAACTTAGATACTTTGAAAATACCTGGAATCCTATCCCATAGCTAACAAATACCACTAAACAACCCCCATAAGTCC
>CAWUFW010030421.1:0-17255 GCA_963921515.1 Calotriton arnoldi
CGATTCGGGCCGGAAAAAGCACCGACCGACTCGGATCCGGAAAAAATACCGACCGACACGTACCAGTGGCGCCCGACACGCCAAGTACGATGCAAGCCGCGATAAATCCGACCGACACGTCAGGAAACCAAGCCGACCGACCGACCCGCTCGGAAAATAGCAATCCGGCCGGAAAAACACGCGAATCCAACCGACCGACACGCACCCGGAACAAATCCGACCGAATCGTACCCGCCAACTCCAACCTGCAAAGTACGATGCAAGGCGCGAAAAACACGACCGAGTCGGACGGAGGACAAGCCGTACGACCGACACGCATACAAAACCGAGCCGAAGCAACACAATACACCGCGACCGACGCGTACGCAGCATACAAAACTGCACAAACACAGCGTGAACGAAACGGAAAACACCGTACGAGACCAATGCAGGGTCCGACTCGGTCACAAGAACGTTTCCAACATACACAAACAGCACAAAGGAAAAATCAACCAAAAAAAGGCCAAACAAGCAATTACCAAGCCAATAAATACTGGGGGGGGTGGGGACAGAGAACAAAGACACACCAACAACTCCACCTATATAAAGGACACAAATCACTACCATGAGCCTTTGCAAATGCCATTCCACTGCCAGCACCCAAGAGAAAGCAACCACACACCCACAGCTCATCCCTCACACAAGCCACACACCAGCAGCACACCAACAAATACCTACCTCACATACACCCAGCACAACACACACCCACACACCCTCACCTGCACACCAACACACACAGCACCCACTATCACCACCCATCACCATGCCCCCCAAGAAGAATCCCAAGTTCCTAGATAGTGAATTGGAAGTCATGGTAGACGAGATCCTCAGGGTGGAGCCACAGCTGTTTGGCACTCTGGTCCAACAGACCCCCATGTCGCAGAAAACCAAGATGTGGGAGAGGATCATCAACAGGGTGAACGCCCAATCACCATGTCGGCGCACAAAGACCGACATCCAGAACAGGTGGTATGACGTGCGCAGGAGGGTCCGGGAGCTGCTCAAGAAAGACTACCACCTGAGCCAATACACCGGCAGTGGCCCTCCTGCCAAGCCAGTATACCTCAGGCCCTGGGAGGAGAAGGTGCGGGCCATCCTTCCGCCAGTGAGCGTATATGGACTAGAGGACATCCCAGAGCCTGGTGAGTACACAACAAATGTACACAATAAACTGCCACAAAACACACACATCACTGTCAAGGGGAGAGTCAAACCATGCACTCATAGCAATTACACAGCAACTAGAACAGAATCATCCCAAAATGTGTATGTCAGTCAGATAAACACAACACATGCCATCAAAAAAGTCACATCCAACTGTGCCAACACATGTACAAACACAACCACAACTACAGCTAGGCAGTGGCACAAATAGAACTAACACACACATCCACACATGTAGCCACCACAACAACACCAACACACAGTGAAGACCACTCAAAGGAAGGAATTCTGTGTATGCTGGCCAAGTCAGTGTAGCCAATAGCATCATGGGAGTCGCACTCACACATATTGCCCCCCCCCCACAACTGTCCCATCAACACCACCCTGAACCATGCTCACATCACAGGGAGTGGAGAAGGACTCACAAGATGGCTGACACTGGCTACTGCTGTGGGGAGCACAAGGCTCTGCTGCCAACTGTGCACCAACAAACAGCAGGACACCACTGACTGACATCCTGAGAGACAACTTCCACTCCCTGCAATGCAAGCACGTTCCATGGTGGGATATCCGGCTGGCTGGGTGGGAAGGGGGACTTGCAGCACTGACCATAGTCACCAGCACCTCCCCTCACACCCCCCCCCCAACACAAACTCCACAGTACCCACCTGGTAGAATGCAATGCCCTCCATCCTAACACAAGATCCCACAAAGCACCACCACCCTGGGTTATGTTGTGTGAAGCACAGGGACACTCTTGGGACTCTTAGCCAAACAACTGCCAGGACAACACTCCCAGCCATCCTGTCAGCACAGCCAGCCCACCCCACAGGGAAGCAGAGTCAAAAGGAAGGAAGCATGGGCATGCTGGGAAGGGGGTGGAGGCAATAGCATGATGGGAGTCGTAGTCACAGACATTGCTCAGCCTCACAACTGGCCCATCAACACTCACCCTGAACCATGCTCACATCACAGGGAGTGGAGAAGGACTCACAAGATGGCTGACACTGGCTACTGCTGTGGGGAGCACAAGGCCCTGCTGCCAACTGTGCACCAACAAACAGCAGGACACCACTGACTGACATCCTGAGAGACAACTTACACTCCCTGCAATGCAAGCACGTTCCATGGTGGGATATCCGGCTGGCTGGGTGGGAAGGGGGACTTGCAGCACTGACCATAGTCACCAGCACCTCCCCTCACACCCCCCCCCCAACACAAACTCCACAGTACCCACCTGGTAGAATGCAATGCCCTCCATCCTAACACAAGATCCCACAAAGCACCACCACCCTGGGTTATGTTGTGTGAAGCACAGGGACACTCTTGGGACTCTTAGCCAAACAACTGCCAGGACAACACTCCCAGCCATCCTGTCAGCACAGCCAGCCCACCCCACAGGGAAGCAGAGTCAAAAGGAAGGAAGCATGGGCATGCTGGGAAGGGGGTGGAGGCAATAGCATGATGGGAGTCGTAGTCACAGACATTGCTCAGCCTCACAACTGGCCCATCAACACCACCCTGAACCATGCTCACATCACAGGGAGTGGAGAAGGACTCACAAGATGGCTGACACTGGCTACTGCTGCGGGGAGCACAAGGCCCTGCTGCCAACTGTGCACCAACAAACAGCAGGACACCTCTGACTGACATCCTGAGAGACAACTTACACTCCCTGCAATGCAAGCACGTTCCATGGTGGGATAACTGACTGGGTGGGTGGGTGGGTGGGAAGGAGGTCTGGCTGTCAACCAAACACAATCAATGCAGACCATGTTCACACCCCAGAGAATACATAGAAATGCCCAAATAATGCAGGACAATGTGCCACACCAATATCAACCCCTGACTGTGACGACTTAGGACAATACAATGTACAGGCCCGCACCCCGAGGCACAGTCACAACTGTCAGGTGTGTCAACCACTGATGCCTGCAGAAACATGACATACATTGTTTGTGTCTCCCAAAAACAGGTGATGATAGGGACACAGCAGCAGACGCTGAGGAGTCCCAGTCCCAGGCTCAAGAGGATGCCGAGCTCACTGGCGTCGTACAGCCTCTGTCCTCCTCGGACGATGAAGAACAACCTGGCACATCCGGTGCAAGTCAACATGCTGCACCAGCAGGACCACCAGCTGCAGCACCAGCAGGTCCACCAGCTGCACCCCCTGCACCCACCCCTCCAACGACTGTCACCACGAATACCATCCCTGCCGACATGGACAGAATAAGGAACAACACCAGCGCAGTGACCCTGGACCAACCTGGGGCCATGGACACCACCACCACCACCAACCCCCAAGGTGGACCAGGGTTATCTGTGCGTGCAACTGCACACACTGCACATGTCAGCAGGGGTGGTGGGAGGGGTGGGAGACAGAGGTCGCTGCTTGCAGACGTTGCTGGTGTGCATGAAGACCCACAACTGGTACGCATAGCTGATGCGTACCAGTCCAGCACCGGAGAGCTCAGCCAGGTAGTGGGGCTCCTCAGAGACATCAAACAGCAGCAGGCTGCCCATCATGCCCGCTTGGACTCCCACATGTCCCATGTGGAGTCACACATGTCACGTGTGGACTCCCACATGTCACGTGTGGACTCCCACATGACCCGCGTGGAGTCCAAGTGGGATGTACTACATGAGATGACGGCGGTGCACAGGGACATTTTACAATGCCTCCGCCAGATGAACAGCAACCAGTCCACACCTCCCTGTGTGCCAACAACATCTGGTACCGAACAAACTGCAACTGCCACAGGGAGGGAGGAGGACTCTGGCGGAGAGTCCCCTGCACCGCAGCAGCCTGCACTTGAGGGCCCCCCCCCAAGAAGAGGGGTCGTCCGAGGAGGGGAAAGTGAGAGGCTGATGGCCAAGCGCAACTCCCAGGAAGCCTGAACCTGTTCTGGATTTTCGCCTTTGTGCACAGACTGTTCACCCTGTTGATGGCAACACTACTCCCACACATTGCATGGGGAGTACAAGTTGGAACAATGTGTCAGACAACTGTGGCCCCGATACTGGGGATCCTGTCTACCTGGACTTTCTATTCATCTAGGAACTTGGGATTGCAAGATTCATGTACAGCACAATCCATCCTATGCACTATTATCACAGATGTATCACAATAAACACAATAATACACCATACTTGCCTCTGTCGTGATTCCAACGTGGGTACTGTTATGGGGATGATGAACAACAAAATTACACTGTGTATGCGAACTGCAACAGCAAGGACAACACAGGCATGTGAGTACAGGCAACGTGACACATATGAGGGAGACACACCACCAGGGCTACACAACACATACACACCTAGGCCATCTGACTCATTGCCTACACTGATGTTGCCAGGGAAGACGGTGCAATGCACAGACACCACACCCATTCCCAGTTGTAGTCAAGTAGCCCACAGGTGCAGTAAGCAAATGGCAGTCAAATGTGTGACCACAGACAACGCACATCACTAAGTGAAGCACAGGTTTATTACACAGTAGCAACATGCCGTAACCACTACAGATGCAAGGTAACCCCACCTGGTAGCGGGCACACAGTCAACAACTGTAGACAGAAGGAAGTCCATGGGTGTGGCGCACATCACCTGTAGGGACACAACAGCTACCAGCCTGGATGTGCAATCACGTTGTCGGTGGACACAGTTGACCAAACGAATCTGAAAGTACCCTGTGAAGGACAGAAATGACACACAGTCAAAAGCAATGGAGTACAGGACAGAACAGCAAAACTCATGCACAATACATGTTACAAGATACCCACCCAGAACCAAGTTAGCATGTCAACACTGTTGGGGAGTACAGCCCACCTGTCACCACACATCGCAACACACATCCAGTCAAGTAGCCCATGGACACACTCCAACAGCACCAGAGCACCACCCACACATCATGCCAACTCACATCATTCACATGACACCTCAGGATACTCACATTCAGCTAAAGAAGTTGGTGATGAGCTGTGTGCGGACATCACCATCACCATCATCATCATCATCGTCACTGGCATCGTGGTCCAGGCCAGGATCCTCCACAGGTGGCGGATGTTGGTCATCGTCATCCTGGATGAGAGGCAACTCCTTCCGCACTGCCAGGTTGTGGAGCATGCAGCAGACGATGATAATCTTGCACACTTTCGCAGGGGCATATGGGAGGGACCCTCCGGTCTTGTCCAGGCAGCGGAAGCGGCTCTTCAGGAGACCAAAGGTCCGCTCAATCACTCTCCTGGTCCGACCATGTGCCTCATTGTAGCGCATCTGGGCAGGTGTCACAGGGTTCCTGAGGGGTGTCAGCAACCACGGCATGTTGGGGTATCCCGAGTCACCTACGGACAGACAAGTGCACATCAGCTGACTTGGAAAAGTGGGCGGAATACTACAGATCAGATCACACACAATGGCACAAAGTCAGTACACACCGACAAGCCAGGCACGCTGGTTCTGCATCTGTGCCATCAACCTGGGGATGCGACTACTCCTCATCACAAAGGCATCGTGTGCTGAACCAGGGAAACGGGCACACACGTGTGTGATGGTCATGTCTGCAAGACACACCACCAGTGCATTGACCGAGTGGTAGTGCTTGCGGTTCCTGTAGGCCTGCTCCTGGGCCTGTGGTGGTACCAAAGCCACATGTGTCCCATCAATGGAGCCAATGACATGCGGCATCCTCCCCAGGGCATAAAAGTCACTCTTCACGTCAGTGAGTCGTCGCAGTCTAGGGAAATAGATGTACCGGTTCAGGAAGAGCAACATTGCCGCCAAGAAATCGCGGAGCACACGGCTGAACATGGTCTGTGACATCCCACCAGCAGACGCCACAGTATGTTGGAAGGTACCGGTGGCAAAGAAGTGTAGGGCTGCCATCACCTTCACCTTGGGGGTCAGCGCTGTAGGATACGGCCGGCCAGGCTGCAAATGTGGGGACAACTGCACTGCCAAATCCTCAATCAGCTGCCTGGTGAAGCGGTACCGTCGGATGCTGTCCCGTTCCACCATCGTTGCCAGGTCTGGGAATGGCCGATGGACAGCAGGAGCCCTGCAGTGCAGAGGAGAAGTAAGCAAGATCGTCAGTCACCCCACATATGCGGCATTGAACACACTCAAGATCCCAACATACATCATCATGAGGCACAACTACATGAAGTGTGCAGTACCGGAACGACATGTATGGTACATACATGGCCAACATCTGTCAACACGGTCCTACAGGTGGCATCAATTTGTCCCAGGTTGGCCCATTGGATATCATGATGCTGTGTCACAGTCACCCCCCAGTGACATGTGAGGACAGATGTGCCCCAGGCACCACAGCTCAACGACAGGCACATTCCCAGGGACCCTGTAATGCCACATGGACACTGGCATCACCTGGAGTATCATGTGTACACCACAACAAAACAAACATGACCCCCACAGGTAGTGGCCACACTTGCCATGGCAGGAGAGCCATGGACGTCTGTGACACACACGCACAACATCAGAGTCCATGCACACACAACGTGGATGTGGAGACTGTCTCCCATTGTGCACATGAAATCAGAGACATTGTAAACACTACATGCACAAAGACTGTGGAGGGCCATCACTATTGTGCCACTGGGACACCCTGGCTCAAACATACCGTCCCACATGGGACTCACGGGGTATGTGACATGACATACACAAACACCACTGTGAAATGTGACCATGGCACATGCACAGATATGAACAGTTGCACATCACAGTGGTCACGTACACGTAACACCCAGGATCCTGTCCCCATTAACACGTGCACAGCCTGGGGGTGGCTGCCCACAGGTGACACCCACAGGACAACATGTACACCAACATACACACAATAGGAAATGCAGCCTTACATGCCTTATGATAAGGTTTGGACAGGCTGTCGTGATGTAGGTGTGCCCCTCACTCCCTGGGAGCTATCTGTGGCTGGCATATGTCCATCTGAGACAGGCATGCTGACATATGCCAGTCACATGTACAGTGATGCGTTGAACAGCAATGGACCGATCGGTGCCTCCGGCCGGCCCATTGCTTTCAATGTGTGCGGGTACGCGTTGTACCCCTGTGCGCGTTGTACTGCAATGGACCGATCGGTGCCTCCGGCCGGCCCATTGCATTCAATGTGTGCGGGTACGCGTTGTACCCCTGTGCGCGTTGTACTGCAATGGACCGATCGGTGCCTCCGGCCGGCCCATTGCATTCAATGTGTGCGGGTACGCGTTGTACCCCTGTGCGCGTTGTACTGCAATGGACCGATCGGTGCCTCCGGCCGGCCCATTGCATTCAATGTGTGCGGGTACGCGTTGTACCCCTGTGCGCGTTGTACCTCAATGGACCGATCGGTGCGCACCCATTGACAATGGGCTTGCCTGGCAACGGACGCGTTTTCGAATATTCGAACGAGTCGGTTGCTGGAAAATCAGTTGGTCACCCACAACAATGTTGCAAAATCATGTATGTCATGAAGTTGAAATTTTGAAGGATGCTGTGGGCGTGTTTTGGTGCTGCTATTCCATGGATTGGCCAGATTCAGAAGATGCAAACGACTTGGACCTATCACTTTGGACACAAGGGACAGTATCTGCCTCTCCAGCACATATATATTGCTGCATGTTCCCCTGAGAGCCCACTTGCCTGCACTACATGCTCCAGGACGACATCTGCCACTGCACTGCTGCTGTCTCTGCCCCTCTGGACCCTGCAATGGCACGTACTGTGGAGAGAGCCCCAGCCTTCAGCCTTGAAGAGAACCAGGCCCTGCTGGACAGCCTACTTCCACAGTACAGCAAGCTGTATGGGACACCAGGGGAGCAGGTGAGTGTTCTGTGCACTGCCTTTCTGAATGTGCATTTTGTCTGACTAGCAAGGCTGAGAGTCAGCACACCACTGGCTAGCAGGCTCACTGAGTAGTTGTCACCCCCCATAGTGTGTAGTGACTTGCACTGGACAGGTATGGTGCAGTGACAGTGCTTCTGAACAGGGTTTTACTCCCCATGCTATGATACCATGTAGTGACTTCTGGAAAACTGTCCATGGGCAGCCGTGCACTGCCTGGGTACACCATGTGCCCCTGTGATTGCGACATGTATATGCAACTGTGTCATGCACGGATATGTTGCATGTGTAGTAATGGCCTTATCACTTTGTCATCCTGACAGGCTTCTGCCCATCGGAAGCATGAGATATGGAAGGACATCGTCCGGGCTGTCCGGTCCGTGGGGGTCTACAAGCGCCGGATCCGCAACTGCCAAAAGAGGTGGCAGGACCTTCGGGGCTGGACCCGGAGGATTGCACGGGTCCAGCTGAAGCTGTCGCCTCCTCGCAGGAGGGGCGGAACACGGACCCTGACCCCCCACATGCTCAGGATCCTGGCGGTGGTCTTTCCAGACCTGGATGGGCAGCTGAAGGCCAGAGAGCAGCAAGGAGGGGGTGAGTCAAAGACTGCACTGTGTACTCTGTCTAACATGTTATGTGCCCTCCTCGGGCCAGGTTGAACTGCCACAGTACAGCAGTCATGTTGTCCAGGAGCCATGTCCCTCTATTGTGCACTGCCCACTCCTCATCTGATACCCAGGTGTGGCCCTTACATGCAGGGAATTCTGTCACTTAGGACTGTGTCCTTGCAGTTTGCTTGACTCAAGGTGGGAGACAGCATCTGTTTCCCTGACTCTGTGGTGGGCATCATGGGTGGGTCCATTGCTTACACAATGCCTGTATTCTGACATGTATTCAGCGTGTTACTTTGATCTGTGGTCCAATTGCTGAGCTGATCCACCACATGTGGCTGGGGTACCTGGCACACACCCATGCTGCGGGTGGGAACAATGTTTGGGCCCCAGGAGTATGTATATGACGTGTGTCACACATACTTAGCCAGCTGCCTACAGTCCAGGGCTCATCCCTCATTCATGTGGGGCTGGACAGTCATGCCTACTCCAGGCCATACAATACACTCTGTACTCCCACTCCCGTGTATCAGAGGACACATTGTGCACAGTGTTTTGACCCCTCAGGTGTCTGCCTCTGTGTCAGTGTGCTGTGGATTAGTCGCCAGGACTGCTGTGGAGTTTCTTGGTAGGGGCTCAGCATGCCACTGGAGATGTGACCATAGGAGACGATACTTGTGTGACACATAGGTGTCTGATCAGCTGCCCATGCAGACTGGGGCATGTAAATGTGAAGTTCAGGCAGCTGTTCCCCATGCACAGCAGAGTGTGAGGGGCTCAGGTTCAGAGGGTAGTGTCACAGGTCTCCCATATGTCCAATAGGTATGACCTGGACAGATGAGGGTTAAGAGGATGTGTTGTGGGGGGGATGTACATGTGCACTTGTGCAGCTCCAGGACTTGCATTCCCCATGACCTACTATTGTGACACAGTGCAGAGTGTTGTTGTCTGGCTGCAAAGTCATACATCACTGAGACAGTGATGTATGACTTTGCAGTCATGCCTCCGCCATGGCATGTGTCTACTGATTGGTGATCCTGCAGGGGAGTGACATGTGCTACATGCACACCATAGTGGCGCTGGCTATCAGGACATGGGTGCATCATGGTGTCTGTCGCTGGAATGCATCACATGCATTTCCTATTTGACTCTGGGCATCCCTTACATCCGTAAACCTGTACTGACTCAGTGGCAAGAGCTGTGATGTGTCCACACCGTGTCCTCTGCACTGTCCAACTACTGTGTACTTGGTGCATGTGTCAACACTGGGGTGTTGCAATCCAACAGACACCAGACAGATGGGTGCAAGGCCATGTGGGATGTGAGTGCCATGCTTGGCATCAGACTGACAATTGACTTCTCCTGTTCAATTAGGGCACTTTTAGCAATGTACAACTAATGATGCCAGGGCTTGCTCTGTAATGTGCTGTGCTCACAGTGGTGTGTGCGTTTGGTGCAGGTGACTGATGTCTGTCTGTTTCCCCATTGTTTGCAGATACATCCACGGCCACGGAAGGGGACAGCTCCACGGACCAGGAGGAGCCGGAGAGCCAGACTGGGTCAGCAGCCGAGGAGTGGTCGGAGGGACCCAGTGGCACGGAGGGCGAGGGGAGCCACACCGAGGAGTCCTCAGCAGCATCCACCTCAGCTGAGGACCAGAGCAACTCGGAGGATGACTCCCTTGTGGAGGCGGGTGTCAGCAGCCACCACACCCCAGCTAGTGTTGCTGTCCCCGCCACCACCAGCACCACCACCGCCCTCCCATCGGCTCCCATTCCCCAGGTCCGTGGAGGCTCCCATGTCCGGGAGCGTGTCTCCTTTGGGCCAGGCACCGCACCCCCTGCCCCTGTGTCCCCTGCTGCCCTGAGTGAGGAGTCTGTGTACCTCCTTCGCCAGCTCCATGTAGGGCAGACAGCCATGCTGAGTGTCCTCCATGCGCACACCGCGCTGTTGACTCAGCTGGTGTCGTTCATGGAGGGCATCTCATCGGGCATGTCTGACCTACAGAGGGGCAATAGGTCCATGGACTCCTCCCTGACGGCAGCAGTGTCCCCTCCTCAAACGGTCCCTCACCCCTCCTGCCTCTGCTCCATCCACACTCCCCAGCACCTTACCCATCCCAGGCACACACACACTGGCACAGGCACACACCAGCACACACACATCCAGCACACTGACACACACGCCAATGACAAAACGCACACGCACGCACATTCAGGGGACTGAAGCCAGACTCACAGGGGATGGGGCCCTGGAACACACACACGCATCCACATGCACTGCGCAGTCCTCAGTTCCCTCTCCCTCCAAAGCACCCTCCCTTGCCTCACCTGCAACCCCAAAGTCACAGCAGCTCTTCCTCTGTGACCTCGGCCTCTTCCCCACCGATGAAGCTGCTCCAGCATCCCGGGGGAAGAGGAAGCCCACCCACACGGAGCAGAGTGCCCCTCGCCCCGGACACCCTCCCCCAGGCGCAGACGGACTGAGGCCCCCACCCGCAAGTCCCCCCGGAGTGCTAAGAGCAAGACCCCGCCACCACCCTGCAGCTCAGGCACAAGGTCTCCGTCCTCCATCCCTCAGGCCCCCACTGCACAGGTGCCCCCACCACACCCTGCCCCAGGTTCCCCCACCCACAGATATACCATCCCCAAGATGCTCCGGCCTTCTCCCCCTGCCACTTGCTCTCCCAGCACCACACCCCCGCTGCGCTTGTCTGTGCCACTGATGTGGTGAGGGTGTCCCCCCTCTGTCCAACCCACCTTGCCTGTTCCCCATTCTCCTCCCCTGGAGGTAGGCACTGCAGTGGAGTCCACTACCGCCCTGTCTGACTTGGGCACTGCAGTGGCGGACCTGTCCACCCCATCTGCAGGGTCCACTGCAGTTGTGCCGGCACCCACGACATCTGTGTCATGCCCCCCAGTTGTGCCGGCACACACCATGTCAGACACCTCCACTGCAGTTGTCAGTGGCTCTCCTGCACCCACCACCCCTTCCCTGACTCCCCCTGGTGAGCCCTGATCCTGTCCCTGCGGTGCCTGGCCTGCCCCCCGGTTGCCCCTCCTAGTGGATTGTCCCTGGTATTGTGCAGGCATGCGTAGGGTGACATCTGCCAGTGTCACCCTGTTTGAACTTTGACAATGGACTGGCCATTGGCCTTTGCTCTTTTTTCAGGACTTCGTTTGGCCTCAACACATATGCTGAATAAAGCAACTTTCTTTTCTCTAGTGCTCATGCTTCAGATGTACATGTTGTTGGTGCAGCTAACCATGCCCTTGCTGCAGTGATGGTGATATCTGGTCTCATGATTATGAAGTGTTACTGTGCAGGAACCCATGTGGTCCAGGGGGAATGTGTCCTATCATGTGGTGTATCCATGTCATCAATAGCAGCATCTGAGGGTGTCATGTGTTCAGTATTTGGCAATGGGTTTCCTACTTACATTGGCAATTTCATATCTGTGGCTTCCACCCCTGCACATCTGTTGTGCCTGCCATCGTTGCATTTGTCTACTTCCCTGACCGTGTTGCCATCTCCAGTGGACATGCAGGTTTGGGCATCAATGGGGAGGGACTCATCCGTGTAGTCAGTGCAACATTGCTATACAAGTGTGTTGGATCTGTGCTGATGATTCCGTTGGCACATCCATGACCAGGCTGATGTGATGGGAGCCCTCATTTGGTGCTAATTGTTGATTGTGTGACCAAGTGCTCAGCTGACATGATGGGGCCCTACTGAGGCAACATATGGCACAGCTTTCCTCACACAGGAGTGGAGTCCCCTCATGGCAGTGTGTACACGTGTGACATTGCCTGCACCCAAGGTGTGTGTTGTATGTGCATGTCTGTGTGTTCACTTCCATTCATCTGCGCATGCTGTGATCCCTAGTGTTGTACCTGTTTGTGATGCTTGCTGACTTGAGCTATGTTCCCCCAAAGTCTTCTCCCTGTGTTCTCTGTGATGTGGGTGCATGGCACATTACTGGTCATCAGGGTGTCACCCATAGGTGTGTTTGCTGTCAGGGCTGAGTTTGTGTGCAGACGCAGATGGGTCACAGTCAGGTTTCCCCTTGGCACTTGTTGTTTGCCCCTGTCATGTGATTTCCAGTTTGTGTTATCTTTCAGTGATTGTGACATGTTGTGTGTGTGACTGCTGCCACTCCTCAGGGTCAGAGCTGCAATGTTGGAAGTTGTCTATGTGTGTTCGTTGTGGGTGACCTTGGCTTCTTCATTGGTGTGTGACTGTGGCTGGGATCCCATTGGTCGGTGTGGTATTGCCGTCATGTCCATGTACAGCGTAGTGTGCAGTGTGTCAGACATTCAGGAGTCTTGTTGAGTGTCCATGTGTGATGTGTTTCTACACCTTGGTTCCCACCCACCACCCTGGAATAGTCATGGGTGCATGTGCAATGTCACCAGTGCATGTGTACTTCACTGCTGCACATTGTTGGAGGTCGAGGGGTGTGGTGTTGAGTGTGTGCAGATGAGAGTTGTTGCCCGGCTAGGCCCCTGCCTCCATGTTGGCCTTGGCTTACTGGCCATGCTGATTGATTTGTGCTTGTGTAGGTGTGATGGTAGTTTGTTGCTCAGGACACCTGACTGTGGTTCATAGTGTGAACGACATTTAGCTTTGTCATCACAGTGGTATTTTTATTCAGCCCAGGGTCACCACATTGTGGGGGCCCTGGGGGTGGTGCTGTGGTGTGTCTGTGACTTGCTGTGTCAGTTGTTGTTCCTACGTGCCTGTGTGACATGTGTGTTTTGTGCTCCCTCTCACCTGACAATGCCTGCTTGCCCACATAGGGGATTTGGATCCATGAGTTACCTTAGTGTGGCAGTGTATGCACATCTGTATGATTGGTATTCAGCTCTCCTCATGTGTTGTGTGGTTGCCTGGGGACACTGGCACCCCCACCCCTCACCTGCTGTGTATGATGACAGTGTTGGTCTGCCTGTTTGTGTTTGTGCATCTGCACCACTGCATTGGCATATCTTGGGTGTGCCATTGGCTGTATGTTGTTTGGTGTGTTTCCCCTGCTGTCCCTGGGACTCCTAGGTCATCGGTCAGCACAGTGATCATGGTTTGTGTGTCCCATTGCTGCCATGGTATGGTATCTGTTCACCTCACATCTGCTGTCTCCACAGGGTATCTGCATTTGTGTGCCCATTGGTGCAAATATGTGGTTCTGCATTCTGATGGTCACTTCTGTCATTGTGTCATTGATGACTGTTGACGGTCTCAGCCCCCATGGGTGTTGTTTGTCTGCACATGGCCAAAGGAATGTTTCATTTGCACTGCAGTATTTGGCTCCCCCAATTTATGTTGCAATGGGACACATACACTACTTTGCCACAGATGAGTTTTTGGTTCTGTGAGCAGGAATGATCCATGCAGTTTGGCAGTTGCAGCTCTTTCTTTGTCAACAATTACCTTTTGGTCACTGTGATGATGAGGGTGTAGACCCCATTGCCACAATGGTCAAAATGTGCTTCAGCTATGGACCCCACACTTGCCTTTTGGTCACTGTGATGATGGGGGTTTGGACCCCATTGCCACAATGGTCAAAATGTGCTTCAGCTATGGACCCCACACTTACCTTTTGGTCACTGTGATGATGGGGGTTTAGGCCCCATTGCCACAATGGTCATGGGCTGCTTGCATTGTGGGTGCCACACACATATATGTGTGGCACATGTGCTAGGGGGTCACATTGTATGTTGAAAG
The DNA here is from genome assembly GCA_963921515.1 of Calotriton arnoldi. Lineage (NCBI taxonomy): Eukaryota > Metazoa > Chordata > Amphibia > Caudata > Salamandridae > Calotriton > Calotriton arnoldi. Next base: position 14,391 of record CAWUFW010030421.1, read on the forward strand.
TCATGTTCGGTGTTGTAGGCATTTGACACAGCCTACACACGCTTGTCATGGTGGTGGGGGATGTCTTAATCTTGCATTCCCTAGGTTGTGGTGTGCTTGTTGTGTCATGCATTGTCCATCCTATGAGTGGGGGTGGTAGTAGTGGTAGGCATCCAGCCCCCCTGGCTAAGGGTGGTAGTAGTGGTAGGCATCCAGCCCCCCTGGCTAAGGGTGGTAGTAGTGGTGGGCATCCTGCCCCCTGGCTAAGGGTGGTAGTAGTGGTAGGCATCCTGCCCCCTGGCTAAGGGTGGTAGTAGTGGTAGGCATCCTGCCACCCTGGCTAAGGGTGGTAGTAGTGGTAGGCATCCTGCCACCCCTGGGTGAGGGTGGTAGTAGTGGTAGGCATCCAGCCCCCCTGGGTGAGGGTGGTAGTAGTGGTGGGCATCCTGCCCCCCTGGCTAAGGGTGGTAGTAGTGGTAGGCATCCAGCCCCCCTGGCTAAGGGTGGTAGTAGTGGTAGGGCATCCTGCCCCCCTGGCTAAGGGTGGTAGTAGTGGTAGGCATCCTGCCCCCCTGGGTGAGGGTGGTAGTAGTGGTAGGCATCCTGCCCCCCTGGCTAAGGGTGGTAGTAGTGGTAGGCATCCTGCCCCCCTGGGTGAGGGTGGTAGTAGTGGTAGGCATCCTGCCCCCCTGGCTAAGGGTGGTAGTAGTGGTAGGCATCCAGCCCCCCTGGGTGAGGGTGGTAGTAGTGGTGGGCATCCTGCCCCCTGGCTAAGGGTGGTAGTAGTGGTAGGCATCCAGCCCCCTGGCTAAGGGTGGTAGTAGTGGTAGGCATCCTGCCGCCCTGGGTTGGGGTGGTAGTAGTGGTAGGCATCCTGCCACCCTGGCTAAGGGTGGTAGTAGTGGTAGGCATCCTGCCACCCTGGCTAAGGGTGGTAGTAGTGGTAGGCATCCAGCCCCCCTGGGTTGAGGGTGGTAGTAGTGGCAGGCATCCTGCCCCCTGGCTAAGGGTGGTAGTAGTGGTAGGCATCCAGCCCCCCTGGGTTGGGGTGGTAGTAGTGGTAGGCATCCTGCCCCCTGGCTAAGGGTGGTAGTAGTGGTAGGGCATCCTGCCTCCCTGGCTAAGGGTGGTAGTAGTGGTAGGCATCCTGCCACCCTGGCTAGGGGTGGTAGTAGTGGTAGGCATCCCTGCCCCCCTGGCTAAGGGTGGTAGTAGTGGTAGGCATCCTGCCCCCCCTGGGTGAGGGTGGTAGTAGTGGTGGGCATCCTGCCCCCTGGCTAAGGGTGGTAGTAGTGGTAGGCATCCAGCCCCCCTGGGTTGGGGTGGTAGTAGTGGTAGGCATCCTGCCCCCCTGGCTAAGGGTGGTAGTAGTGGTAGGCATCCTGCCACCCTGGCTAAGGGTGGTAGTAGTGGTAGGCATCCAGCCCCCCTGGCTAAGGGTGGTAGTAGTGGTGGGCATCCTGCCCCCCCTGGGTGAGGGTGGTAGTAGTGGTAGGCATCCTGCCCCCCTGGCTAAGGGTGGTAGTAGTGGTAGGCATCCAGCCCCCCTGGGTGAGGGTGGTAGTAGTGGTGGGCATCCTGCCCCCTGGCTAAGGGTGGTAGTAGTGGTAGGCATCCAGCCCCCTGGCTAAGGGTGGTAGTAGTGGTAGGCATCCAGCCGCCCCTGGGTTGGGGTGGTAGTAGTGGTAGGCATCCTGCTCCCCCTGGCTAAGGGTGGTAGTAGTGGTAGGCATCCTGCCACCCTGGCTAAGGGTGGTAGTAGTGGTAGGCATCCTGCCCCCCTGGGTGAGGGTGGTAGTAGTGGTAGGCATCCTGCCACCCCTGGCTAAGGGTGGTAGTAGTGGTAGGCATCCAGCCCCCCTGGGTTGAGGGTGGTAGTAGTGGTAGGCATCCTGCCCCCCTGGCTAAGGGTGGTAGTAGTGGTAGGCATCCTGCCCCCTGGCTAAGGGTGGTAGTAGTGGTGGGCATCCTGCCACCCCTGGCTAAGGGTGGTAGTAGTGGTAGGCATCCTGCCCCCCTGGCTAAGGGTGGTAGTAGTGGTAGGCATCCTGCCACCCTGGCTAAGGGTGGTAGTAGTGGTAGGCATCCTGCTCCCCCTGGGTGAGGGTGGTAGTAGTGGTAGGCATCCTGCCCCCCTGGTTGAGGGTGGTTGGCATCCAGCCCCCTGGGTTGGGGTGGTGGCGCGCATTCAGGCCCCTGTGTGCATATGTGGCATTGGTGATGGGCATCCCGCCCCTATGGTGCTGCTGTTGCAAGTATATTCAGATTCCCAGTGTATGTGTGTGATGTGTCGTGTACGTGTTGTATGTGTTTTGTGGTTGGTGTCTGACTTACCTTCTGCGCCGTACGCGTCCGTGCCTGTTCCGGTAGTAGATGTAGAATATTGGTAGGATCGGGACGAAGGGATTCATGGCTGGTTCGTGTCGTTCGTCCTTCTCGCTGCTCTCGCGTCGTCCCCGCCGCTTGGCTTCGTCCTCGTCGCTTCGCTCGTCCCCGCCGCTTCGCGTCGTCCTCGTCTGTGCTGTGTCTGCCTCGTAGCCGTGGATCGTGTTGTGGCGCGATTCGGAGCTTATGTGCGCCTCTCCCGGATGCTTTGACGTGCCGTGCGTAGCGACGGGTTCGGCGCGTACGGAAAGCGCATCGTACTCTGTCCGGCCGGACGGGGCTGCATTTTCCCTTCCGTGCGACTCGATTCGGCGTTTCCGGATTCGCCTCGGTCGGAGAACAGGACCTGGTTTGGGTGAGTACGGCTCGGCCGGAATTTTTGCTGTTGTGCGCATCGTACTTGCTCGTTCGGTGTGCTGTACGGATCGGTCGGGAAACTGGCTTGCGCATGGCTTTTTTCCCGACCGAATGGTATTGGGTGCGCCTCCGACCGAGATCGGA
>CAWUFW010030422.1:0-17254 GCA_963921515.1 Calotriton arnoldi
ACCCTAAAACACTACCCCAGCACGACCCCCTACACTACCCAAACACCACTGCACTACCCTAAACCCTAAAACACTACCCCCAGCACGACCCCCTACACTACCCAAACACCACTGCACTACCCTAAACCCTAAAACACTACCCCCAGCACGACCCCCTACACTACCCAAACACCACTGCACTACCCTAAACCCTAAAACACTACCCCCAGCATGACCCCTACACTACCCAAACACCACTGCACTACCCTAAACCCTAAAACACTACCCCCAGCATGACCCCCTACACTACACAAACACCACTGCACTACCCTAAACCCTAAAACACTACCCCCAGCACGACCCCCTTCACTACCCAAACACCACTGCACTACCCTAAACCCTAAAACACTACCCCCAGCACGAACCCCTACACTACACAAACACCACTGCACTACCCTAAACCCTAAAACACTACTCCCAGCATGACCCCCTACACTACCCAAACACCACTGCACTACCCTAAACCCTAAAACACTACCCCCAGCACGACCCCCTACACTACCCAAACACCACTGCACTACCCTAAACCCTAAAACACTACCCCCAGCACGACTCCCTACACTACCCAAACACCACTGCACTACCCTAAACCCTAAAACACTACCCCCAGCATGACCCCTACACTACCCAAACACCACTGCACTACCCTAAACCCTAAAACACTACCCCCAGCACGACCCCCTACACTACACAAACACCACTGCACTACCCTAAACCCTAAAACACTACCCCCAGCATGACCCCCTACACTACCCAAACACCACTGCACTACCCTAAACCCTAAAACACTACCCCCAGCACGACCCCCTACACTACCCAAACACCACTGCACTACCCTAAACCCTAAAACACTACCCCCAGCATGACCCCCTACACTACACAAACACCACTGCACTACCCTAAACCCTAAAACACTACCCCCAGCACGACCCCCTACACTACACAAACACCACTGCACTACCCTAAACCCTAAAACACTACCCCCAGCACGACCCCTACACTACACAAACACCACTGCACTACCCTAAACCCTAAAACACTACCCCCAGCATGACCCCCTACACTACACAAACACCACTGCACTACCCTAAACCCTAAAACACTACCCCAGCACGACCCCCTACACTACACAAACACCACTGCACTACCCTAAACCCTAAAACACTACCCCCAGCATGACCCCCTACACTACACAAACACCACTGCACTACCCTAAACCCTAAAACACTACCCCAGCACGACACCCTACACTACCCAAACACCACTGCACAACCCTAAACCCTAAAACACTACCCCCAGCATGACCCCCTACACTACCCAAACACCACTGCACTACCCTAAACCCTAAAACACTACCCCCAGCACGACCCCCTACACTACCCAAACACCACTGCACTACCCTAAACCCTAAAACACTACCCCCAGCACTACCCCCTATACTACCCAAACACCACTGCACTACCCTAAACCCTAAAACACTACCCCCAGCACGACCCCCTACACTACCCAAACACCACTGCACTACCCTAAACCCTAAAACACTACCCCCAGCATGACCCCTACACTACCCAAACACCACTGCACTACCCTAAACCCTAAAACACTACCCCCAGCACAACCCCCTACACTACACAAACACCACTGCACTACCCTAAACCCTAAAACACTACCCCCAGCACGACCCCCTACACTACCCAAACACCACTGCACTACCCTAAACCCTAAAACACTACCCCCAGCACGACCCCCTACACTACCCAAACACCACTGCACCACCCTAAACCCTAAAACACTACCCCCAGCACAACCCCCTACACTACCCAAACACCACTGCACTACCCTAAACCCTAAAACACTACTCCCAGCACGACCCCCTACACTACCCAAACACCACTGTACAACCCTAAAACACTACCCCCAGCATGACCCCTACATTACCCAAACACCACTGCTCTACCCTAAACCCTGAAACACTACCCCCAGCACGACCCCCTACACTACACAAACACCACTGCACTACCCTAAACCCTAAATCTATCCCCAGCATGACCCCCTACACTACACAAACACAACTGCACTACCCTAAACGCTAAAACACTACCCCCAGCATGACCCCCTACACTACACAAACACCACTGCACTACCCTAAACCCTAAAACACTACCCCCAGCACAACCCCCTACACCACACAAACACCACTGCACTACCCTAAACCCTAAAACACTACTCCCAGCACGCCTCCCCATACTACCCAAACACCACTGCACTACCCTAAACCCTAAATCTACCCCCAGCATGACCCCCTACACTACACAAACACTACTGCACTACCCTAAACCCTAAAACACAACCCCCTATACTACACAAACACCACTGCACTACCCTGAACCCTAAAACACTACCCCCAGCATGACCCCCTACACTACACAAACACCACTGCACTACCCTAAACCCTAAAACACTACCCCCAGCACAACACCCTACACTACCCAAACACCACTGCACTACCCTAAACCCTAAAACACTACCCCCAGCACGACCCCCTACACTACCCAAACACCACTGCTCTACCCTAAACCCTAAAACACTACCCCCAGCATGACACCCTACACTACCCAAACACCACTGCACTACCCTAAACCCTAAAACACTTACACCAGCACAACCCCCTACACTACCTAAACACCACTGCACTACCCTAAACCCTAAATCTACCCCCAGCACGACCCCCTATACTACACAATCACCACTGCACTACCCTAAACCCTAAAACACTACCCCCAGCACGACCCCCTACACTACCCAAACACCACTGCACTACCCTAAACCCTAAAACACTACCCCCAGCACAACCCCCTACACTACCCAAACACCACTGCACTACCCTAAACCCTAAAACACTACCCCCAGCATGACCCCCTACACTACCCAAACACCACTGCACTACCCTAAACCCTAAAACACTACCCCCAGCACTAACCACCCTACACTACCCAAACACCACTGCACTACCCTAAACCCTAAAACACTACCCCCAGCATGACCCCCTACACTACACAAACACCACTGCACTACCCTAAACCCTAAAACACTACCCCCGGCACGACCCCTACACTACCCAAACACCACTGCACTACCCTAAACCCTAAAACACTACCCCCAGCATGACCCCCTACACTACCCAAACACCACTGCACTACCCTAAACCCTAAAACACTACCCCCAGCATGACACCCTACACTACCCAAACACCACTGCACTACCCTAAACCCTAAAACACTACCCCAGCATGACCCCCTACACTACCCAAACACCACTGCACTACCCTAAACCCTAAAACACTACCCCCAGCACGACCCCCTACACTACCCAAACACCACTGCACTACCCTAAACCCTAAAACACTACCCCCAGCATGAACCCCCTACACTACCCAAACACCATTGCACTACCCTAAACCCTAAAACACTACCCCCAGCATGACCCCCTACACTACACAAACACCACTGCACTACCCTAAACCCTAAAACACTACCCCCAGCATGACGCCCTACACTACACAAACACAACTGCCCTACCCTAAACATTAAAACACTACCCCCAGCACGACCTCCTATACTACCCAAACACAACTGCACTACCCTAAAACACAACCCCCTATACTACACAAACACCACTGCACTACCCTAAACCCTAAAACACTACCCCCAGCATGACCCTCTACACTACACAAACACCACTGCACTACCCTAAACCCTAAAACACTACCCCCTACACTACACAAACACCACTGCCCTACCCTAAACCCTAAAACACTACCCCCAGCACGACCCCCTACTTTACACAAACACCACTGCACTACCCTAAACCCTTAAACACTACCCCCAGCACGACACCCTATATTACCCAAACACCACTGCACTACCCTAAACCCTAAAACACTACCCCCAGCACTACCCCCTATACTACCCAAACACCACTGCACTACCCTAAACCCTAAAACACTACCCCCAGCACGACCCCCTACACTACCCAAACACCACTGCACTACCCTAAACCCTAAAACACTACCCCCAGCACGACCCCCTACACTACACAAACACCACTGCACTACCCTAAACCCTAAAACACTACCCCCAACATGACCCCCTACACTACCCAAACACCACTGCACTACCCTAAACCCTAAATCTACCCCCAGCACGACCCCCTACACCACACAAACACCACTGCACTACCCTAAACCCTAAAACACTACCCCCAGCACGACCCCCTACACTACACAAACACCACTGCACTACCCTAAACCCTTAAACACTACCCCCAGCACGACCCCCTATACTACCCAAACACCACTGCACTACCCTAAACCCTAAAACACGACCCCCAGCACTACCCCCTACACTACCCAAACACCACTGCACTACCCTAAACCCTAAAACACTACCCCCAGCACGACCCCCTACACTACTCAAACACCACTGCACTACCCTAAACCCTAAAACACAACCCCCTATACTACACAAACACCACTGCACTACCCTAAACCCTAAAACACAACTCCCTATACTACACAAACACCACTGCGCTACCCTGAACCCTAAAACACTACCCCCAGCACGACCCCCTACACTACACAAACACCACTGCACTACCCTAAACCCTAAAACACTACCCCCAGCACGCCTCCCTACACTACCCAAACACCACTGCACTAACCTAAACCCTAAATCTACCCCCAGCATGACCCCCTACACTACACAAACACCACTGCACTACCCTAAACCCTAAAACACTACCCCCTACACTACACAAACACCACTGCACTACCCTAAACCCTAAAACACTACCCCCAGCATGACCCCCTTCACTACACAAACACCACTGCACAACCCTAAACCCTAAAACACTACCCCCAGCACGACCCCCTAAACTACCCAAACACCACTGCACTACCCTAATCCCTAAAACACGACCCCCAGCACTACCCCCTACACTAAGACTGAAAAGGAAGGGAGGATATTAATTCTCACAGGTGCAGAATATTGGCGCTAAACCCAATAGCGTGAACAGTAAACAGATTCTAAACAATATCAGCGGTGCTACAGGTGGGGGAAAATATCCCTTAAACCCCCAAAAAGCAAAGGACCCAGAGGTCCAAGGCAATGACAAACAAAGAGTTCCTATGCACACTCAACAAATAAAACAGGTATATGATGCTGTTCTTGTGTTTCATAGATAAGAGACAAGTCGTGTAGACGTTGTGGTTTGTCTTTAATATGGATTTCCTTGCAAGACCAGCCAACGCGCGTTTTGTCAGTGGGTGATAACCCCTTGACTTCTTCAGGGCTGGGAAACAATACAGAGAATAAAACGAATCACCTTGTAGTACAGGATGATTATGAGTCATTGTATATAGCATGTAAATACACCCGTGTACTGGTTACATTTCACAAATGTGTATTCAATCTCCAAATTATCGATAGTGATTAGTGAGAACAAAGTGGGAGAACAGTAAGACAACAGTAAGAAAACACACAAATGGACACACATAAACAGACAACCCCAATGACACCACCACGTTAATTATTGTCAATAACACAATGATACGGTGAGGGCACTAACTGGTCGCGATTACCTATCGCACCATCTACTCTGGCCTGGCAAAAGTGAAAACACACTTATCTAAAAAACAGATCTAGCACAATCTGATCAAAATACCACGTGCACAATTTATATGTGCCCGTAGACTTGCAGGATAGAAGTTAGAATACGGACAGTGCCACGTGGTATAAGTTTGATGATTGAATAATATACCCTGACAAAACATGCAAACCTCACCCGAGTGTTCAACGTGTGCGTGCACGTAACGTTGTCCTTCGAAAACCGTATAGTGTGCACAGCTAGTGAACAAGAAAAACGTGTTGTGTAAAGAGCTACTTAATGACTAATAGAGAGCCCTCGAAAAGACGTATTATGTTAAACGTCTTCAACATTAATATATTAACTGTTAGGATATCCCAATCCAATAACCCCGGTGCCGGAAGTGCTAACATTAGTATTCCACACAATTAAGGGCCGCGTCTCAAGTCTGGGCCCCTCAAAAGAAATTAACATTGCATACCTTTACTGCATCAAAATCGGAGCTCCCAATCTATAACACAATTAATATAGGATCCAGTCAGGGGAAATGAATGTTTATAACCACTATCTCATATGCGTCTAGTAGACCACACTTCAAAGTAACAGAAGCAGCTGCTCACCTCTCCACCGGTGATAATTCCAACCCGGTTGGGCATGTAGCTGTTTTCTAATCTTAAAAACAATGATTCCTAATTCTGAAATACAAAGAAAAGGGATAACCATGCCCCATCAGGCTTTAGTTAATACCACGGGTTATCGTGTGCACACCTAATGTCCACACAAACTCTTGCGACATGCTGTAGTCATCCCTAAAATCAGGAAGAGAATCTTACCTCCGACTCAGGATGTTGTCTGGTCTGTATTTCTTAGACCAGAGCTTCTGATCCCCAACAAAAGCGCTCAAAATCCGAGTGCCCACTGAGCCAGACAAAACGGCGGAGTAAGCCGTCTGATGTCAATCGCTGTCATTAAATTAAAAGAAAAGAGAAGGGATAAAGCCAGTTAATATCCCTATATCGTCCTGCACGACATATGTCCATTGCAAATTAAAACCGGTTTAATCCAAACGCCCATCAGGCAAAACCGAAAACTCACCGAAGGCGAGTGCGCCAGTGTGTCCCGTAGTGTTTCGAAGTAAATATAAACCGGAATCAGTAGTCTTAAAACCGGAAGTCCTTTTAAGCTAAAATCCTCAATAAAAGCTAGACCGTAAACAACAATTACACAGCGCCCTCTTGGAAGTTGCTCCTATCCTTCCGAAATAGGAGAATTCACCAAAGTGTCACATTACAACTTAGTGAGTACAAAAGAAGACAAAAAGGAAGAGATGAGAGGAAGTAAGGTAATGAGGAAAGTGGACAGACAATTCCTGTCATTATGTACTGTACTCCGTGCAGAGCAACAGCCAATTCTGAAGTATTGGCGTCATTAGCTACATAATTCGAAGTGCACATCAGCCCCTCGTAACTAATACATATAATACATAAATACGTTTTTTTACCATGTTTACACACAAATTTAGGCAAATTCACAAGGTACAATATTCACATATAGATTGTATTGCAACATGAATTCTCTATGTATTGCACACAAATATTAATTCAAGCTAAAATCCTCAATGAAAACTAAACCGTAAACAACAATATCACAGCGCCCTCTTGGAAGTTGTTCCTATCCTTCCGGAGTAGGAGAGTTGACCAAAGTGTCACATTGCATCTTAGTGAGTACATAAGAAAACAAAAAGAAGAGATGAAAGGAAGTAAAATAGTAAGGAAAGTGGACAGAAAATTCTTGTCATTATGTACTGTACTTCGGGCAGAGCAACGCAGTGGTGTTCGGGTAGTGTAGGGGGTCATGCTGGGGGTAGTGTTCTAGGGTTTAGGGCAGTGCAGTGGTGTTCGGGCAGTGTAGGGGGTCGTGCTGGGGGTGGTGTTTTAGGGTTTAGGGCAGTGCAGTGGTGTTCGGGCAGTGTAGGGGGTCGTGCTGGGGGTGGTGTTTCAGGGTTTAGGGCAGTGCAGTGGTGTTCGGGCAGTGTAGGGGGTCGTGCAGGGGGTGGTGTTTCAGGGTTTAGGGCAGTGCAGTGGTGTTCGGGCAGTGTAGGGGGTCGTGCAGGGGTGGTGTTTCAGGGTTTAGGGCAGTGGTGTTCAGGCAGTGTAGGGGGTCATGCTGGGGGTGGTGTTTCAGGGTTTGGGGCAGTGCAGTGGTGTTCGAGCAGTAAAGGGGGTCATGCTGGGGGTGGTGTTTCAGGGTTTAGGGCAGTGCAGTGGTGTTCGGGCAGTGTAGGGGGCGGTGCAGGGGGTGGTGTTTCAGGGTTTAGGGCAGTGCAGTGGTGTTCGGGCAGTGTAGGGGGTGGTGCAGGGGGTGGTGTTTCAGGGTTTAGGGCAGTGCAGTGGTGTTCGGGCAGTGTAGGGGGTCGTGCAGGGGGTGGTGTTTCAGGGTTTAGGGCAGTGCAGGGGTGTTTGGGCAGTGTAGGGGGCGGTGCAGGGGGTGGTGTTTCAGGGTTTAGGGCAGTACAGTGCTGTTCGGGCATTGTAGGGGGTGGTGCTGGGGCTGGTGTTTCAGGGTTTAGGGCAGTGCAGTGGTGTTCGGGCAGTGTAGGGGGTGGTGCTGGGGCTGGTGTTTCAAGGTTTAGGGCAGTGCAGTGGTGTTCGGGCAGTGTAGGGGGTCGTGCTGGGGCTGGTGTTTCAGGGTTTAGGGCAGTGCAGTGGTGTTCGGGCAGTGTAGGGGATCGTGCTGGTGTTTCAGGGTTTAGGGCAGTGCAGTGGTGTTCAGGCAGTGTAGGGGGTCATGCTGGGGCTGGTGTTTCAGGGTTTAGGGCAGTGCAGTGGTGTTCGGGCAGTGTAGGGGGTCTTGCTGGGGCTGGTGTTTCAGAGTCTAGGGCAATGCAGTGGTGTTCGGGCAGTGTAGGGGGTTTTGCTGGGGCTGGTGTTTCAGGGTTTAGGGCAGTGCAGTGGTGTTCGGGCAGTGTAGGGGGTCGTGCTGGGGGTGGTGTTTCAGGGTTTAGGGCAGTGCAGTGGTGTTCGGGCAGTGTAGGGGGTCGTGCTGGGGCTAGTGTTTCAGGGTTTAGGGCAGAGCAATGGTGCTCAGTGTGAGAAGTTGGCCTGGCATATGCTGTCCACTAATTATAGTGGGCACCTTGTACCAGTCCAAACAACCCTTATTGGAGTTAGGTTTAAAGACAACCTTTATTGAAAGCTATCCTAGTGGTAGCTATGGAGAGCAGCCTTCAGGCTAAGTCTTGAAGGAATGTAAAGCAGCTTGTTTTACCAGTCTATAATCTCTTGAGTGACCAAATGAAAGAGCACCACACCAGGTATATATTCAAAATATATGTATTTATTGCTAAACACACCCCTCTAGTCTCTTTATGAGGCTAGAGTTCGAAGTACATAAGTAATAAGTTAATTAAACACAGTAATAGCACAAATACACGTTTGGGCCCTAGGGGCGTACCAAACCATATACCAAAAAAGTGGTATAAGAACCACGACTGAGCTAGACACTAGGCCTAGAGCCTGTAGAAGTGCTTGGACCCCAAGGAACCACCCAAGGTAGTGACACAGGGGACCCACGGGGGACGCGTGCAGTGTGAGAACACAGCCGCGAATCGCCGTTAACTTCTATGGGGAAAGTCGCGATTGGAAATTTAGAGAAAAGGGACACTTAGGAAGGAACTTGGAGCAAACCCTTTGAGAACTAGGTCGTTCTAGAGTCTCTACCCACGGGAGCACCGGAGTACTCTTGTTACCTCACCCAGGGAAGCCGGGTGCATAGGTGCCTTTCGGGGTCGGGTTTCGTCATCGATTTGAATGGCGATCTGCTGCAAAGTGCTGCTGGCGACCAAGTGGAAAGTGTCCGGGTGGATCCAAGAGTGGATCGAAGATCTGAAGAACCTGAAAGCAGAGGGGACAGAGTCTGGGTCACTAGCCAGTGACCAGGAAGGCGATGAACAGATGCCCACCGATGTCGGCTGCTTCAGGTGAGTTGACGGTCGTCTTGACTCCGCAGTCACGATGTCCAGGAGGCGTTGTCGGCAACCAGGAGCAGGATTCGGACTGTCCCACAACGTCTGCTGCTTGCTGAGGTGTCGGCGACCGGATTGGACCCAACAGGCCTTGGCAACAGCAAGTCTCGTGAAAAGTGAAGAGGGACGATGGTGCAGACCAACAAGGTCTGTGGGACTCACCCAGCAAGGGTAAGTGAGGGCAAGCCTGGAGCAACCAGGGAGCCCAAGAAGAAAAGAGTTGGCCTTCGTGGAGGGCTACTAGCCAATGGACTAGCAACCGCAAAGGAGCCTCGAGACGGTGCACGTGGAGCTGGCTCACAGGACACTCGTGGAGTGGAGGCCAGTGATCTTCGGTGCAGTCGGTGCTGGAGGCGGGGGCTACTCGGAGCCCAAAGCACTACTTCGTGGGAGTCCAGGAAGAGGATGCACTTGCAAATGTGCTCGGTGTCCAGGGGTCACGGTCTCACGTTACCCACGACAGCTATGGGCCTCAGCTTTGCTGGGGACTCAGGGCAGCCTCGGGGAAGTCTGAGAATCCACCTCTGGTGATGCAGGGACTTCGGCATCCGACGGGAGCTTCAGTGATGCAGACCGGACAGATGCTTCTTTGGTGCCTGCCAAGCAGGGGAGTCACTCCTTGACCCCAAGGGAGATTCTTCAGTCCTCTAATCGTGAAGTAGAGCGTCAAAGGTCCAGGATTTTGTATCAGAGTTTCGTCCAGGGAATATCTAAAGTCGTAGTGACTGGGGTCCTATACTTATACCAAGTTTAGGGGTTGGACTAACTCTGTGGTCCCACCTATGGGTGGGTCAGGGCAGAGGGGTGGCTACACCCCTTTCCCTTTGTCCAGTTCGCGCCAAAGCAGGGGCTGGAAGCCCCTGATCCCGTTTGAACTGGGGTATGCACGAGGACACCAAATGTGCCCCCAGTGCAGGACTTCAAAGCACCAGAAAGTGCTCCCGCCCAGCCCCAATACACATTATCCTGTCTGGGGAGGTGGTTACACCTCCCTGCGACAGGAAACCTATTGTCCAGGCCTCCCCTGCCGGAGTTTCGGTCAGCAGCAGGAGGCCAGACTTGTGTCTGTGGCAGCAGCATCCATTTTGTGATGCTGGGGCTTAAGAAAGAAGTTACCGGGCAAGCCAGGGTTAACATGTCTCTCCCTCTAGAAGGGTGGAATGCTACCCCCGCCGCCAGAATTGGCGGGGGGGTAGTATTCCAAGATGTTTGACACCAAACACGACATGTTTACGTGCAGCCATCCCAAAGTTAGCATTTAACGTTAAGTTATAATGCACTTAAGAGTATATGGTCACGCTGCACTACAAACAGCATCAGAGAAGGGTCTCCGAACGCTGCAGAGGGGCCCTGCTCATGCAGGGGCACCCTCTCACATAGGAACCATGCACTCTGACTTCAGGATTGACAAGGCCTGCCATAGGAGTGACTTATAAGTTTATATGTGTGTATGTAGGTAGTGATATAGGTAACCTATATCACAGTAAGGGGTGCATGCACCACCTTACCCAGGCTGCAGTAGCAGACCTGTGGTGTCATTTTGGATGGCCTTCCAGGGGTGGCACAATACATGCTGCAGCCCCTGGCAGGCCTCTGAGGTACCTATGCCCTTGGTACATAGTATACCATATACTAGGGACTTATAAGGGCACTCCAGATTCCAATTAGAGATGTGCCTAAGGCACATGGAAACCATTTTAAAGAGGAAGCAGCTAGGCTGGGGTTCTGGTTAGCAGGGCCCCAGCCAGACTAAGGTCGAAAAACAGTGAAGCATCAGCAAAAAGTGGGGGTACCCATGTGAAGCAGATCCTACTCTCCTACACTCAGGCAGTGTAGGGGGTTGTGCTGGGGGTGATGTTTCAGGGTTTAGGGCAGTGCAGTGGTGTTAGGGCAGTGTAGGGGGTCGTGCTGGGGGTGGTGTTTCAGGGTTTAGGGCAGTGCAGTGGTGTTCCGGCAGTGTAGGGGGTCGTGCAGGGGGTGGTGTTTCAGGGTTTAGTGCAGTGGTGTTCGGGCAGTGTAGGGGGTCGTGCTGGGGTGGTGTTTCAGGGTTTAGGGCACTGCAGTGGTGTTCGGGCAGTGTAGGGTGTCGTGCTGAGGGGTGGTGTTTCAGGGTTTAGGGCAGTGCAGTAGTGTTTGGGCAGTGTAGGGGGTCGTGCAGGGGGTGGTGTTTCAGGGTTTAGGGCAGTGCAGTGGTGTTCGGCCAGTGTAGGTAGTCTTGCTGGGGGTGGTGTTTCAGGGTTTAGTGCAGTGCAGTAGTTTTCGGGCAGTGTAGGCGGTCGTGCTGGGGCTGGTGTTTCAGGGTTTAGGGCAGTGCAGTGGTGTTCGGGCAGTGTACGGGGTTGTGCTGGGGCTGGTGTTTCAGGGTTTAGGGCAGTGCAGTGGTGTGCGGGCAGTGTACGGGGTTGTGCTGGGGCTGGTGTTTCAGGGTTTAGGGCAGTGCAGTGGTGTTCGGGCAGTGTAGGAGGTCGTGCTGGGGGTGGTGTTTCATGGTTTAGGGCAGTGCAGTGGTGTTCGGGCAGTGTAGAGGGTCGTGCTGGGGCTGGTGTTTCAGGGTTTAGGGCAGTGAAGTGGTGTTCGGGCAGTGTAGGGGGTCGTGCTGGGGCTTGTGTTTCAGGGTTTTGGGCAGAGCAGTGGTGTTCGGGCAGTGTAGGGGGTCGTGCTGGGGGTGGTGTTTCAGGGTTTAGGGCAGTGCAGTGGTGTTCGGGCAGTGTAGGGGTCTTGCTGGGGGTGGTGTTTCAGGGTTTAGGGCAGGGCAGTGGTGTTCGGGCAGTGTAGGGGGTCTTGCTGGGGGTGGTGTTTCAGGGTTTAGGGCAGTGGTGTTCGGGCAGTGTAGGGGGTCTTGCTGGGGGTGATGTTTCAGGTTTTAGGGCAGTGCAGTGCTGTTCGGGCAGTGTAGGGGGTCTTGCTGGGGGTAGTGTTTCAGGGTTTAGGGCGGTGCAGTGGTGTTCGTGCAGTGTAGGGGGTCGTGCTGGGGGTGGTGTTTCAGGGTTTAGGGCAGTGCAGTAGTGTTCGGGCAGTGTAGGGTCCTGCAGGGGGTGGTGTTTCAGGGTTTAGGGCAGTGGAGTGGTGTTCTGGCAGTGTAGGGGGTCATGCTGGGGGTGGGGTTTCAGGGTTTAGGGCAGTACAGTGGTGTTCAGGCAGTGTAGGGGGTCGTGCAGGGGGTGGTGTTTCAGGGTTTAGGGCAGTGCAGTGGTGTTCAGGCAGTGTAGGGGGTCGTGCTGGGGCTGGTGTTTCAGGGTTTAGGGCAGTGCAGTGGTGTTCGGGCAGTGTAGGGGGTCTTGCTGGGGGTGGTGTTTCAGGGTTTAGGGCAGTGCAGTGGTGTTCGGGCAGTGTAGGGGGTCTTGCTGGGGGTGATGTTTCAGGGTTTAGGGCAGTGCAGTGGTGTTCGGGCAGTGTAGGGGGTCTTGCTGGGGGTAGTGTTTCAGGGTTTAGGGCAGTGCAGTGGTGTTCGGGCAGTGTAGGGGTCTGTGCTGGGGGTGGTGTTTCAGGGTTTAGGGCAGTGCAGTAGTGTTCGGGCAGTGTAGGGGGTCGTGCTGGGGGTGGTGTTTCAGGGTTTAGGGCAGTGCAGTGGTGTTCGGGCAGTGTAGGGGGTCATGCTGGGGGTGGTGTTTCAGGGTTTAGGGCAGTGCAGTGGTGTTCGGGCAGTGTAGGGGGTCGTGCTGGGGCTGGTGTTTCAGGGTTTAGGGCAGTGCAGTGGTGTTCGGGCAGTGTAGGGGGTCGTGCTGGGGCTGGTGTTTCAGGGTTTAGGGCAGTGCAGTGGTGTTCGGGCAGTGTAGGGGTCGTGCTGGGGCTGGTGTTTCAGGGTTTAGGGCAGTGCAGTGGTGTTCGGGCAGTGTAGGGGGTCATGCTGGGGCTGGTGTTTCAGGGTTTAGGGCAGTGCAGTGGTGTTCGGGCAGTGTAGGGGGTCGTGCTGGGGGTGGTGTTTCAGGGTTTAGGGCAGTGCAGTGGTGTTCGGGCAGTGTAGGGGGTCGTGCTGGGGCTGGTGTTTCAGGGTTTAGGGCAGTGCAGTGGTGTTCGGGCAGTGTAGGGGGTCTTGCTGGGGGTGGTGTTTCAGGGTTTAGGGCAGTGGTGTTCGGGCAGTGTAGGGGGTCTTGCTGGGGGTGATGTTTCAGGGTTTAGGGCAGTGCAGTGGTGTTCGGGCAGTGTAGGGGGTCTTGCTGGGGGTAGTGTTTCAGGGTTTAGGGCAGTGCAGTGGTGTTCGTGCAGTGTAGGGGGTCGTGCTGGGGGTGGTGTTTCAGGGTTTAGGGCAGTGCAGTGGTGTTCGGGCAGTGTAGGGGGTCGTGCTGGGGGTGGTGTTTCAGGGTTTAGGGCAGTGCAGTGGTGTTCGGGCAGTGTAGGGGGTCATGCTGGGGGTGGTGTTTCAGGGTTTAGGGCAGTGCAGTGGTGTTCGGGCAGTGTAGGGGGTCGTGCTAGGGGCTGGTGTTTCAGGGTTTAGGGCAGTGCAGTGGTGTTCGGGCAGTGTAGGGGGTCATGCTGGGGGTGGTGTTTCAGGGTTTAGGGCAGTGCAGTGGTGTTCGGGCAGTGTAGGGGGTCGTGCTGGGGGTGGTGTTTCAGGGTTTAGGGCAGTGCAGTGGTGTTCGGGCAGTGTAGGGGTCGTGCTGGGGGTGGTGTTTCAGGGTTTAGGGCAGTGCAGTGGTGTTCGGGCAGTGTAGGGGGTCGTGCTGGGGATGGTGTTTCAGGGTTTAGGGCAGTGCAGTGGTGTTCGGGCAGTGTAGGGGGTCGTGCTGGGGGTGGTGTTTCAGGGTTTAGGGCAGTGCAGTGGTGTTCGGGCAGTGTAGGGGGTCATGCTGGGGGTGGTGTTTCAGGGTTTAGGGCAGTGCAGTGGTGTTCGGGCAGTGTAGGGGGTCATGCACGGGGTGGTGTTTCAGGGTTTAGGGCAGTGCAGTGGTGTTCGGGCAGTGTAGGGGGTCGTGCTGGGGCTGGTGTTTCAGGGTTTAGGGCAGTGCAGTGGTGTTCGGGCAGTGTAGGGGGTCGTGCTGGGGGTGGTGTTTCAGGGTTTAGGGCAGTGCAGTGGTGTTCGGGCAGTGTAGGGGGTCGTGCTGGGGCTGGTGTTTCAGGGTTTAGGGCAGTGCAGTGGTGCTCGGGCAGTGTAGGGGGTCGTGCTGGGGGTGGTGTTTCAGGGTTTAGGGTAGTGCAGTGGTGTTCGGGCAGTGTAGGGTGTCGTGCAGGGGCTGGTGTTTCAGGGTTTAGGGCAGTGCAGTGGTGTTCGGGCAGTGTAGGGGGTCGTGCTGGGGCTGGTGTTTCAGGGTTTAGGGCAGTGCAGTGGTGTTCGGGCAGTGTAGGGGGTCGTGCTGGGGGTAGTGTTTCAGGGTTTAGGGCAGTGCAGTGGTGTTCGGGCAGTGTAGGGGGTCGTGCTGGGGGTGGTGTTTCAGGGTTTAGGGTCCAGTGGTGTTCGGGCAGTGTAGGGGGTCTTGCTGGGGGTGATGTTTCAGGGTTTAGGGCAGTGCAGTGGTGTTCGGGCAGTGTAGGGGGTCTTGCTGGGGGTAGTGTTTCAGGGTTTAGGGCAGTGCAGTGGTGTTCGGGCAGTGTAGGGGGTCATGCTGGGGGTGGTGTTTCAGGGTTTAGGGCAGTGCAGTGGTGTTCGGGCCGTGTAGGGGGTCGTGCTGGGGGTGGTGTTTCAGGGTTTAGGGCAGTGCAGTGGTGTTCGGGCAGTGTAGGGGGTCGTGCTAGGGGTGGTGTTTCAGGGTTTAGGGCAGTGCAGTGGTGTTCGGGCAGTGTAGGGGGTCATGCAGGGGCTGGTGTTTCAGGGTTTAGGGCAGTGCAGTGGTGTTCGGGCAGTGTAGGGGGTCGTGCTGGGGGTAGTGTTTCAGGGTTTAGTGCAGTAGTGCTTCGTGTAGTGTAGGGGGTCATGCTGGGGGTGGTGTTTTAGGGTTTAGGGTAGTGCAGTGGTGTTTGTGTAGTGTAGGGGATCATGCTTTGGGTAGTGTTTCAGGGTTTAGGGTAGTGTAGTGGTGTTTGTGCAGTGTAGGGGGTCGTGCTGGGGGTAGTGTTTTAGGGTTTAGGGTAGTGCAGTAGTGTTTGGGTAGTGTAGTGGGTCATGCTGGGGGTAGTGTTTCAGGGTTTAGGGTAGTGCAGTGGTGTTCGGGCAGTGTAGGGGGTCGTGCTGGGGGTGGTGTTTTAGGGTTTAGGGCAGTGCAGTGGTGTTTGGGTAGTGTAGGGGGTACTGCTGGGGGTTGTGTTTTAGGGTTTAGGGTAGTGCAGTGGTGTTTGGGCAGTGTAGGGGGTCGTGCTGGGGCTGGTGTTTCAGGGTTTAGGGTAGTGCAGTGGTGTTCGGGCAGTGTAGGGGGTCATGCTGGGGGTAGTGTTTCTAGGGTTTAGGGCAGTGCAGTGGTGTTCGGGCAGTGTAGGGGGTCGTGCTGGGGGTGGTGTTTTAGGGTTTAGGGCAGTGCAGTGGTGTTCGGGCAGTGTAGGGGGTCGTGCTGGGGGTGGTGTTTCAGGGTTTAGGGCAGTGCAGTGGTGTTCGGGCAGTGTAGGGGGTCATGTTTTAAGATGCAATGCTCCAATACCTGACCAGTCTGCATCTTCATAAAGCTGCAAAAAAAAAATAAAAATAAAAAGTGTTTTACACACTTTTGTCTTTGGGCTATATGTGGGCTACATCTGGGTAATATTTGTGCTACATTTGGGCTCTTTTTCACTGGTTGGCCATCTTGGAAGGACTGCTTTGTTATGAAGTTTCCTAATTTCTTCATTTACTGCAGTCTCCTCAGTAGGAAATGCTTTCAGTTTTTACTTTGATTCCATCAAGAAGGCAGCTCAGATGTGTCTCACATCTGCCATAAATTCAAGAATGTTAGCACTCTAGTTGCTCATTAGATCACTGGAGTAAAGCTACCTTTGCTCACCAGGGAGGTAACTGGTAGTCTGCTGCTGGTATTGAAAGTGATTGTTTCAGTCTGCATGTCAGAATTTTCTAATGAAATAGAAAGAGAGAGTTTGAGATCTCTCACTTAAAACATGCCCTAATTTTTCTTTCTGCAGCACTAACCATAATTTCTATTTCCAAAAGAACCCCTCATTTTGTTCCATTTTAAATTAAATGTTTTAAGTGTTACACGTGGTTCTATTCCAATCAAGATGGCTTCGGGTGTGCCATACTTTTTGTCTTAAGTAAGGCTGTTAGCGCTCTAGTTGTTCTTTAGAACACTCTGGGAAGCTGCAGTAGAACACAAAGGCATCAGCTGGCAGGCTGCACTCCATGTTTGAAATATAACAGGAAGATATTTGAGATCACACTATGAAATATGTCCTAATTTTCTTTCTACAGCACTAACCATAAGCATTTCTATGTCAAAATGAACCCCCTCATTTTTTGTTCCTTTTTAAATTAAATGTTTTAAGTGTTACCGGTTTATTCCAATCAAGATGGCTTCCAGAGGTGTACCATACTTTTGTCATAAGTAAGGCTGCTAGCACTCTAGTTGTTCTTTGAGAACACTCTGGGAGAAGCTGCAGTAGAACACAAAGGCATCCAGCTGGCAGGCTATCCCTGTTGAAATATAACAGGAAGATATTTGAGATCACACTTGAAACATGTCCTAATTTTTC
>CAWUFW010030423.1:0-17254 GCA_963921515.1 Calotriton arnoldi
CCATTAGGATGTCGGACGGAAAAAAATCCGCCATCAACAACAGTGCTAAAAATCCGCCCGCCTACACTGTCTGAATACCGATCGAGCAATTACGATGGCGCGAAAAAAAAACCGCCGGATGCGGAAAATAAACCACAAATACCGCCCGCACATGAACGAGTCCAAGTCAATCTGCCCGACACGGACGTAAAGACGCACGACAACCAAGAACCGCCCGCCCTGACGACCTAGACACCACCCGTGAAATTACGATCGCACCGACATGAGCGCGGAAAAAACACAAATACACCGCCCGCCAGCGCAAACAACAGTGATGAAAATGGATACGGCGGGAGTTCCGGCGGCCACGTCCATGCACAGAAACCAACCGCAGACAAAAACCCACACACACAACACATCCCGAAACCACCCCCCCCCTGGACAAACAAATAAACTACAAAGCCCAGAACACCAGCCACAACACACCTGAAAACTATAGACCATCATGACACACCCACATAGGTAAGTACAAAAGCAGCCCCTTCACAGACCACAATCCCTTGCAACATTACAAACTGAGGACGAGAGCACACAACACAGCGAGACAGAAAGGACAGCAGCACACCACAGACACGCACCAATCACACCCATCACCACCACTACCACCAAACACCGCCCACACAAACCCCCTGCACATCACACACCACAAGCCGCACCAGCACCACAAACACCAAAACACACACCATGGCATCACACAGAATGCCCAAATTCACTTCCACTGAGCTGACGGTCATGGTCGACGAGATCGTCAAGGTGCACCCACAAATATATGGGAACCAGGTCCAACAAACACCACTAGCCACCAGAAACCGGATGTGGCGCAGGATCGTAGACCAGGTCAATGCAGTCGGGAGCGTTCCACGAAACAGAGGAGAAATCAACAAAAGGTGGAACGACCTCAAAAGCGTGGTCAAGAAGAAGGAGACAAAAAATCTAGAGCTGGCTGCCAAGACTGGCAGAGGGAATCCCGCGCTATTCAAGACCTTCAAAGCGTGGGAGGAGAAGGTGCGAGTCATCATACATCCGGAGATCCTCACCGGATTACCAGGGGGAGTGGAGGCTGGTAAGTGCAAACAAATGTATACCAGCACACCGCTATGTACTCACATGCACTACCACTATGCCATAGCTCCGAGGGACAAACACACCCATGACCAGTACACAATACACAAGACATCACTCACACATGCAACAGACACTACCACACACTCAGCCCAAACCTACAAACTAACAAAACCATGGGGGCATGTCCCCTTGTACTCCAGATGTGCCAGAAGGCGCACTCCCCACACCCACATCCATGTGTCAGCCATAGCTGCACTAACCGACAAGTAACAGGTAACTAGCAGGAACACAAAGTCAGTGGCTTCGGAGGGGGACAGCTGAAGTACAACACCCACCAGGCCCCCAGCCCCACAGACACAGCAAGGAGGAGCACACCCATGTGTCAGCCACAGCTGCACCAACCGACAAGTAACAGGTAACTAGCAGGAACACAAAGTCAGTGGTTCGGAGGGGGGACAGCTGAAGTAAAACACCCACCAGGCCCCAGTCCCACAGACCAGCAAGGTGGAGCACCCCTCCCTCACAGTACCATGTGGCATCCATTGCAATACGCACCCAGAAACAACCTATAGGTGGGACACTGCACAGGGCGGGGCGTCTGTAGGCATGAGGACTGTACTACGACTGACACATGGGACATGTCACGTAGCAGAGGAACACGCAGCACTGCTCCCTGTCATAATCATGTGACCAATGTGCACACGGACATGTATCACAGAGTCATACCCCACATGACCCATCACAGATACAGCAACACCTAAGGAGCCACGTCTGCAAGCACAAGTCCCACTGGAGTACAGACCCACACGGCAGGCACTGTGCCACCCATCACACACATCAGCAACACCATCGAAGTCATGTCCATGTAGTCCTTACTGCCTGTCACCCACACATCGTACAACAACGCCCATGTAAGACAAACCTTACTAGAAGTAACAGCTTGGAACCACAATATTGCACACAAAGACAACTGGACCCATGAAACACACAGGCACACAATGCACATTCAACATATCATACATCACATCTCACAGCCCCAGTGTCATGAAAGGTATGTCATCCGAACAGCTGGCCCTCATACAGTAGTCATGCAAAGATACCTGCCCATGACAAATCATGTGCCTGCAGTGACTGAGGCGCACGTCACACTGTGAGTAACAACACACATAACATAGTCAACACCCCAAGAGCACAGCATTGATGCACATGTACCAGGGCAGCACGCACACAAAGGATTTGGCCCATCTGCAATACGTCGTGTGGCACACAACAAGCACGAACTCACAACAATGCTACCAATGCAATGTCCATGAATGATCAACAGTCAGCAGATATGCCGGGCATGTTAGACAGACACACACCTTTGTCTATGCACTGTCATGTTGCCAGAACACATGTCACGTCCTGCACCCATTACTCACAGTATGTACCCCCAAAGCATATTTCAACCCAAAAGCGTTTAGGGGGCTGTACCCCCTTTTGGCATCAGCGTTTCTAAGCGTTCCATTTGAACCCCAAAAGCATATTTCAACCCAAAAGCGTTTAGGGGGCTGTACCCCCTTTTGGCATCAGCGTTTCTAAGCGTTCCATTTGAACCCCAAAAGCATATTTCAACCCAAAAGCGTTTAGGGGCTGTACCCCTTTTGGCATCAGCGCTTCTAAGCGTTCCATTTGAACCCCAAAAGCATATTTCAACCCAAAAGCGTTTAGGGGCTGTACCCCTTTGGCATCAGCGTTTCCAAGCGTCCCATTTGAACACCAAAACCATCGTTCAAGCCAACATCGTCGATGGTCCTGGAGCACGCATACACCAGAGCCACAAAATGTAGGAGCATAGCAACACACACCCATCGGCATTGCCAATCCGTCCCATGCCACATGTCCACATCACACAGTTCCATTGCCTAGCCCACGCATACACACATCGTACATCCACGCACACGCCCCTGGGAAACCTGTGCACGACAGTGCACGAACTGTGAATGTCAGACAACCAATACATACTTTGCTAGGTGCAACACAATGACCTATCTCATTCTCCCCATAGGTGACGAACTGCTGGATGCTGGAGAGGGAGACAGCAGCCAGCATAGCAAGTCCGCAAGCCCCCGACTCGGACTCACGGATGTAGAGGAGCTGGACACCTCTTCGGACACGGACCACACAGCAGGCCCATCTGGATTTGCAGGGCACACCCGCTCCCCAGGGCACCTCCTACCCACCAACCCATCAACCAGGGCAGCTGAACAGTCACAGACCCCTGCTGCCACACTCGTTGCGGCCACCACCACTCGCCGCAATCACCACCACCGCCACAATCACCACCACCGCCGCAAGCACCACCACCGCCGCAAGCACCACCACCGCCGCAAGCACCACCACCACGCCATCCCTGGCCACAGCCCCTGCGCAAGGGGTGGCACGGCCGTCGGGCTCCACCCTGGGAGCCAGTGCGAGGTCCGTGGTGGGCAATGTGGCTAGTGGGCATGTCGGTGGCAGCAGTACTGGTAGGAGGAGCAGGGCCAGGCCAACGCCATCTGAGCCTGGGAGCCAAGACCTGCCGCAAATCGCCAGAGTCCTTGGGGCCTATGAAGAGGCCCAAGGACAATGGGCCAGGTCGGCTACCGACACGCGGGAGGTCCTTGGGGTGTTGAGGTCCATGGACGCCCATATGGGCCAAATCGTGGCCCTCATGGGCCAGCTGGTGTTGGGGGGGAGGGCACAAGCCTCCACCTGCTGTGGCGCAGGGTCGTGCAGCATCGCATTCCCCTGCATCCACAGCGAGTGAGCACTCCTCAGCCACCACCAGCGGCACATCAACACACCCCCCCTACCAAACGTGGAAGGGGCCGTCCGAAGAGGAAACAGGTGTCCAGAGAGGACTTCGCACGCTCCAAATGCCAGTGAGTCAGCCAGCCACCTTGACCACCTATTGCATTGACTTGTAATACGATCCTACCCCACACTGCCATGTGAATGGCATGTGTCTGTTGGACTGTGGACATAGAACTTCATGGGTACACCCTGACCATCACGCAGCCATGACCGTCAACTCGTTGCCACAGCATGTATCACCATTTTCATTACCTTGCACACATTCACATGTCACCGCTGTTAATAAATACACCTTGATCACAATCTGCTACATGTGTCCTGGGTTTATTGAACGATGTGCAATCGCCACCATGAGCAGGAATGCATCTGCTGTGTGGTATGTCCATGGGACAGGAGAGGCTGTAGGGACCTAGGGGTGAAAAACAGAACAAGGGTACATTCAATGAGTGTGTCACACACTCATCACACAGTACCTGTCACCAACTACAAGCAGTGTACACACATCTCACAGAGCAACAGGGCACAATACTACAGCCACTGTCAGTGGCATACCAACCTGGACATGGACCATTGACACACAGCACCCAGTGAACAAAAGGCCCCCGTGACAGAGCACACATACACATGCACAACTACAGCTACATCAGCCGTCGTACATGGTCATTCACCGTCAAGTGAAGTAGCGGGCGATGAGCTGCTGACGCACATTCACAGCTTCATCCTCACCACTGTCCTCCTCACTCGAGCTGTCCTGGTCTGCAGGCTGTGGCCCTGGTTGATCTCCGTCATCCACAATTAGGGGGATCCGCCTGCGAATGGCCAGATTGTGCAGCATGCAGCAAGCCACTATTATCTGGCACACCTTCTGTGGGGAGTACGCCAGAGCACCCCTGGTGCGGTCCAGGCATCTGAACCTGGACTTGAGGAGGCCAAAGGTACGCTCAACCACACGTCTGGTCCTCCCATGTGCCTCATTGTAGCGGTCATCAGCTGGTGTCCTGGGATTTCGCAATGGGCTGATCAGCCAGGGACCATTCGGGTAAGCAGAGTCACCTGGGAGTGAGTGACACAGAGAACCGTTGCAATACCAACTGGACACATGACAGCATCGCACATCCAGCACGCTACACTAATCCACATACACACCGACAATCCAGCCACGGTCCGGTTGCAGATTGGTCATCAGTCGTGGTAGGATGCTGTGGCGCATGATGTGCGCGTCATGGGCCGATCCTGGGAACCTCGCACACACGTGGGAAATCACCATGTCCGCAAGGCACACCACTTGCACATTCAGGGAATGCGTGTGCTTCCTGTTGCGGTAGAGCTGCTCAGTGGCCTGTGGTGGAACAAGGCCAACATGGGTGCAATCTATAGCACCAACGACGTGGGGGATCCATCCAAGGGCATAGAAGGCACCCTTCACTGCCGCCAATTCATGAGCCCTGGGGAATCGTGATGTACCTGTTCCGGTACAGCATCATAGCTGCCAGTACATCCCTCAGCACCATGCTGAACATGGGCTGGGACATCCCACCTCCACTGCCCACTGTGTGTTGGAATGACCCAGTGGTGAAGAAATGCAGTGCAGCCATCACCTTAGCTGTGGGGGTGAATGCTGATGGATACACCCTGCGAGGACGGAGGTGGGGTTCCAACATGGCACATAGACGATGCAGGGTGGGTCGGTCCAGTCGATATTTTCGTATTACCTCTACATCCTCCATATCTGACAGCAATTGGTAGGGGCGATAAATTGTTTGGTCTCCGCCTAGGAAAGATGGAAGTGGACACATGTCAAAGCAACACGCAACATGGCATATTCACATACACTAAACATGAATTGACTGAGCAAGCACTTTAATCACAGAACAGCTGACAAGTAGGGACATTACCACAATACACTACACAGGTCCCCTGCCAATAGCAATGGACAGTGACACACACCATTGCCATAAGCATGCACATGGGGATCTAGGCCTCAATGACTTGTAAGGCATGCTGATGGTAACAGACTGCATAGTCGGCAAGCGGCAATACCACGGCAACATGACTAGCTGCTGTGCATCACACTGCTTCCGAGGCTGGGTGAGTATGGCACACACCAACAACGCAATGGGCACCGGCTGAGCGGCCAAAACAAGTGGGACCTGTGGCACGAGGGGATATGAGTCAGTCATTGGTGTCACCACTGCACCCTATGTACAGTACTGTACGGATCACACCCCCTGACACATTGACAGGTGTACACATTGACAGCCCCATGCCAACACGGCTGTGTGCTTGCTACTACACATCACAAGTGACACGTGACATTGCACGTGCCAAGTGGCAGATGTACAAAGTGAAATGTGGCATGTGTGTGCATATGCATATCCCATGCTCCCTTGCCAATGTGTACATGTTGACATGCCAACAGACATGTGTTGTACGGCCACTGGCCGTCCCTACCTCTGCACGCAGCATGTTGTGGCCCCGTCCATTGTGCACCAGCACCCACACGCAAATCATGGCCACACCTGCAGATGCAGTGCGCACATCATACTGTGTGGTGCACATGGCACCAGCGGACTGTACCCGCTATGGGCCAGGCCCTTACGGACATCTCCAATGACCCTCGCGGTTGCAGCCTGCGTGTTCCACTATGGGGGTAAGCGTCCCGGGCCAGCTGGGAGCAGGACAACGTCTGCAATTGGAGCTGCCAGACATGGTACACGATTTGCAGCAGCTTGGACACACTGGGACTGACCCAGGGGGTTATATGTGTGTGTGAGTGGGACAGGCATAACCACAGCTGCCTGGAACTGCAGCCTGGCACCCCTCGAGAACACCTGCTGCTGCCACCTCTCCACCTAAATGTCGGTGACGCGGAGGACATGTCCAGGTCCACTCACCAGCGAGGAGCTGGCGATCCTGGATCCCGAGCTCCACGCACACTGCACATGGCTATTCCTTGCGCAATTCGTGTGTGATAGACAACTGCTGTGTGTGGGAGTGCATGTGTGGGACACACATGTCGTTGATCTGCAGCACTATGAGTCAGAGCCTGTGGGGTCCAGGCATCCGCTGCTCACCATGCTGACTGCAGGTGGCATGGGTATGTGAGCTCTCCGGCGTTGTGACCTGTCTGTCCCTCCCGAGTGGTTGTACATGGCAACTCCATGTCAGACATACAGTGACACAGACAATTGGCAATGCAGGTCTCAGTGCACTTGTTGTCCGTGTGGATGTCAGGCTGGGGCCATGCTGCCCCTCCCTGTCCCAGCGGGCTTGTCCTGCACATTGACTGCACAATGCCAGTAGGTGACGACCAAGACTGCCTAGTGGTTTGCATGTGTCCCCTGTTCAGGACCCTCCGGATGGGCGCTAACTCAGTCCTGTCCATTGGACACACCATGCCTCGTGGTAGGGATGTGTGTGTGAGATAGTGGCACCGACTGTGACCTCTGTTGCGGGGTGGGCCATGCACAGTGCGAGTACGTCGATGGTTGCGCAGTGTTGCTCACAGTGGGTACACACACACAGATGTGTTGCCTCGTGTTCATTTTCCATGTCCGCCTGACAATGGACTGTAGATGTGGGCAGACCACACATTGGTCGATGTGCTGTCTATATGCATGTGCCCTCACACCAGGCACATGTGACCCCTGCTGCACTCGGTGCTGGGTCTGTTGAGATGATGCACCATCTGTGTGTGGGGCAGACAGCTCTGCTCACTACCGTCATTGACCCTGATATCACTTTGACGCAGATTACATTGATCATGGAGGTCCCCCATGTACGCATGGGTGGACTGCACATGACTGTCCAATGGTTGTCACCCCCAGTCAGTGCTTCGAATGGATAGTATGATGTGCTGGTACTAATTTCGATGTGTCGAGTGGGCGGGGCTAGGTGCGGGGCTACATGCGAGACATGGGACGGTCATCGGCTTATCTACTAGTTGCAATACACACGAGACATGTCTTTTGGTGACTTGGTTTAGAAAAATAAGGGGACCCCTACATCAATAAGTATAAACTTGCTAGCTGTAGGGAAAACAATGTAATATATTACAGACTCAGGGACTCTTTGTATTTTACCATCAAGAAACCTCATAACTGGAACCAACCCTTAAAGAATGCCTAAATATAACAATAGGTGATTATAACATCTTCACAATTTTAGGTTTCCTGTCAATTTTACGTGCATGCTTAGCTGGCACATATTTTGCCGCATAATACCACCCTTTTAAGTATGCACTTTCTATAAATAGATGGTTTCAATAGAACTTAGTTTCTTTATGCACCATCCTTTGAAGCATGAAAGGGTGACATTGGGAAGTGTCTTTCTGGTATATCTCTTCTATAGTCCACATATTCCACTCTTGGAATATGTTTTAACTTCACTTAATTTGCACGGTTTTTATCTTTAATAGATCCCTTTAACACAACTGAACCTTCTATATCCCTGCCGATTTTATTGTAAACGGTTCTATCACACACGTTTTTACAGGACATAAATATCAATATACTCTTGACATAAGTGCATGTAATTACTGAGATTATTTAATGATATGTCCAATGCAGTGAAAGTTGAGACGGTGTCCTGATGAAGGCAACTTGCCGAAACGCGCGTAGTTCCATCTACCGCCGACCCTCCTTTCTGTCCATATGTGATCTGGATTCTGTCCCGAATTTAAGAGAAAACATTGTATTATAAGTCAACTGTATTATCATGTTCTAATCTCTTATTCGTTGGATTATATCTTATGTCATAAATATGTTTTGATGCATTGTGATTTTTAATACATATAGAATTATATTTTTGATACTCTTGAAAAAATGATAAAATATCAGTAAAACAATAAAAATATATATTTTCTGATAATACTCAAGCACTATGTCTTTTTACTACATGTATTATGTCCTGGTATAACTATCTGTTAAACATTTATGCTTGTGAATAGCTTGCTCTTTTTCTCCCTTACGTCTTTTGGTGACCACGATCAGGGGCATTCCTTGAACTAACCGAAAGTCAAACAATAATCACTCACACTGTCCTCATGGCCTCCCCTCCCTCACCCCAATATGCATTTGCACACGAGGAGCTAGCGCATGCACAAGCAGCTCCAAGCTCGCCCCAGGGAGGCCAAGGAGTGTATGTGTGGGTCCAGTTGAACAAGTGGTCTGTCTCACGGTTTGATATGTGGCGGGACGCCGTCCACCTGCGTGGTGCCCCGACTCGTGACCGGGGCAACATTGACAATGCATGACAGGCTCCGCAGTCCGGATGCACCACCTGCAACACACAGAGGCCATAGCTGCCCTAGCGGCCCAGTCCGCGTCCAACTGGAGCTAATGGACCCACACATTCACTCTTTGGGCTCTCTGGTGCGAGCCCGGAGCTGCTTGTGCACGCGCTGGCTTCTCTTTTGCAATGGCATGTAACGTGTGTGGAGATCCAGTCAATGGGTGGGATGGTGCGAGCCACCTTCCGTGACGTCACTCGTGCTCGTCATGTGTGCGTCCCCCACTACTTCCATATTACTTGGGCCATACTACACATTGAGGGTGTGTTTCCTGCGTGATGTGACCAGGAGGTGCGCGCCATGACCTCTCACCCAGCATGCTCCACTGCCATCCCGTGTCCTGTATTGCCTGCGCAGGTGGACGATGTTGGGTATACACCTAGTCGACAGGGGATGTGAGTGCCTTGGCAAGGGCCTGTCAGACGCACAGCAGTTTCCAGCATGTCCACGGAGGGTGGGCTGACGTCTACACTCGATGCAGCATTGCTCGTGTACCCGCCTGTTGTGCACACACGAGTTCACATTCATCCCCAGACAGGTGGTCTTTACAAATTCCAAGGAGAGCGGCAATGTACTGTTCCTGAATCCTCCAAACACAGCGTGTTTCAACATTGCATGTGCGCACCTACCCATCACACCCACCCACCTTAGCCATGCGTGACTCCCGCTTCACATGACACATGTGTGTCTTCCACAGTTGTGCTACTCATTTGCTTTGCCATCCAATGACAGTGGACTACATGGTCATGTCACGTCTGCCGTGTGCTTCACACACTCTCATCCTCTCTCATTATTACTTGTGAAATGAATCAGCAGAGACACAATTTTGCTTCAAGCCATGTATTGGGACTTATGTCCTCTGTGATGCAGTATAGTGGACACTACTGGCAGAGAAATGCATGTGGGGGATGTACTTAGCATGATTACACATAGCATCGGGTGTAGGGGTACATGTGATGAGTTGTTGTCTGTGGGATGTGGGCTTCAGAGTTACTACTGCTTAGCCGTTGCTGTGCTAATGTTACATCTGCTGTTTACTGAGGTGCTGCTAACTTTGACACAGACAGTATACATTTAGCCTACCAGTCCGCTTGTCATCATGGGCACGGTGCATCTCAGTTCCATGTCCCAGGTATGCTGCCATTGTTACTCATACACACGTGCGTGGAGGTGACATCAGGGCATGGGCATACATGCATGCCACGGCGTCCCACTTGTTGTTGAGATGTGGTGGCTCCTGGACATGTCACAGTCACTGGGCTCATGTTGTTGGTGGATGCACTTGTTGTCCATGCAGTGGTCCTGGCACGGAAGTTCAGGGGAGGTGAGGTGACAGCTCTCACATACTACAGTTGGACGATTACTGTCCACTGACCGGTGCGTCTGGTCATGGGCGCAGGATGCATATGATGGCACGGTTGTACGTGCAGTTCTGTCCATGTGGTTGCCATACAGAAATCCCATGCCTCTGCCTCCCCCTGTTCATGCAGAGTTACTGGATGTGATGAGGAGCAGGGTGCATGTCCCGAATATATCCGATGTCATTGCAGTGTGGTTGATGGTGTGGCGTCAGTTGCAGGTTGATTGGTATGGTTGTTGTACTGGTGACTGCCCAGTCCGTGTGGAAGCCAAGCATGGGTGCGGTGTGGGACGTCATTGTTCAATTGTGGGTATAGCGGCGGGGTCCGATGAATTGACAGGTTGTCAGGTATGCGATACCTTCCAGCAGGGCTTCCATGGCATTGGTGGTGAACATGGATGCCATCCAATGTAGCGGATGGTGGCTGTCAAGGTGTAGGTCGTAAGTTGTCCCTTGTAGGAGCATGATGGGACATGTTGGATGACATTCGATGTAACTGTGATCCATGATCCGTCGTGTGGAGGCACAGTGGTCCCATTGCAGTGTGGGTCCGATAGTAGCCACATACGCCATGCCCCCATAGGCTGAACAGACCCTGTCGTGGACGTCCAGGGGTTGAATAGTTGTAGCAGGTCCGCCCTTGGACATGCCGGGTTGGAGAGGCATAAATGCACAGGATAGTGGAAGGGACACCTCCGACAGTAGAAGACGGGGATGACGCAGCTGAACAATGCGATGCGGTAAGTTAGTCGGTAACTTACGTTCAGCAAGGCCAGATTGTCACATCCCAAAATCTGTATAAGGTTGTGTTTGTACAGCTTGATCTGTCCGGCGTAGTTGGGTAGGTGTGGTGCAAGTGCCATTTTGCTGCACGCCGATGTGATGGCGTGGTCCGGCTGTCTGTGCAGTCTGCAGGGTGCAACCTCCGACGTTGCTGGAAATTCTGTAATGGTCGTAGGGAGGCAGAGCTTGTATAATGGTAGCTTGTGCGGAGGACACGGGCCCTCATCCCACATGCTTCTCAGAATGGTCAAGGTCAGTGGTGTCTGACTCCTTCCAGATTACTTGCATGCGAACCACATGGGGGAGTGTTATCATTTCTTTTTTCCGTTCTGAATGTTCTTTGGTGTTGTGCGCTATCTGCCCTGTGGCCGCTTCCCTCTGCATGCCTGTGTTGGGCTTTTTTTGGGACAATGGCTGTATTCTCCGGCTTGTTTAGTCTGGTTGACTGGTAGGTCGCTCCCACCACACAGCTCCGTCTGTGTGTCCTGCTGCTGCCCCTGATTGTGCCTCGTTTTTTTCCTTTCTGTGCCCCCTTGCTGCCCCTGATTGTGCTCGCTTTTTCCTTTCTGTGCCCCCTTGCTGCCCCTGATTGTGCCTCGTTTTTTCCTTTCTGTGCCCCCTTGCTGCCCCTGATTGTGCTCGTTTTTTTCCTTTCTGTGCCCCTTGCTGCCCCTGGATTGTGCTCGTTTTTCCTTTCTGTGCCCCCTTGCTGCCCCTGATTGTGCTCGTTTTTTCCCTTTCTGTGCCCCCTTGCTGCCCCTGGATTGTGCTCGCTTTTTCCTTTCTGTGCCTCTGCTGCCCCTGATTGTGCTCGTTTTTTCCTTTCTGTGCCCCCCTTGCTGCCCCTGATTGTGCTAGTTTTTTTCCTTTCTGTGCCCCTTTGCTGCCCCTGGATTGTGCCTGTTTTTTCCTTTCTGTGCCCCCTTGCTGCCCCTGATTGTGCCTTCGTTTTTCCCTTTCTGTGCCCCTTGCCTTGCTGCCCCTGATTGTGCTCTGCTTTTTTCCTTTCTGTGCCCCTTGCTGCCCCTGATTGTGCCTCGTTTTTCCTTTCTGTGCCCCCTTGCTGCCCCTGATTGTGCTCGCTTTTTCCTTTCTGTGCCCCCCTTGCTGCCCCTGATTGTGCTCGTTTTTTTTTTTCCTTTCTGTGCCCCCTTGCTGCCCCTGGATTGTGCTCGTTTTTTTCCTTTCTGTGCCCCCTTGCTGCCCCTGATTGTGCTCGCTTTTTTCCCTTTCTGTGCCCCCTTGCTGCCCCTGATTGTGCTCGTTTTTTCCTTTCTGTGCCCCTTGATGCCCTGATTGTGCTCGTTTTTTTCCTTTCTGTGCCCCCTTGCTGCCCCTGATTGTGCTCGTTTTTTCCTTTCTGTGCCATCTTGCTGCCCCTGATTGTGCTAGTTTTTTCCTTTCTGTGCCTGTTTCCCGCCGCTCAGTAGCAGCACCACCCCCCTCTTCCCCCAGCGCCTTGAGACCCTCGCGGGTATGTAGTGCGCTTTATAAGTGACATGATTGATTGATTGATTGAGATGTGGTTTCAGTGTGGGAATGGAAGGTCATTCAGTGCTGTCTCCTCTCCCGTGTGTGGGCGGCAGGCTGCGTTTCCGCTATACGTTGGGCCTTGTGTCATGATTGGAGCCACCTGTTGTCTGTCCCCGGTATCTTTGATGTTACGTATTGCATGTCTTGTTATTGGGTGCAGGGTGGCATCAGTGTTTCTGTGTGTACTGGCGTGCCTTTGCTGCCGAGGTCCATGATTCTGCTGTGTGATGTTACCGCCGCTGTGTGCTTCACCGTGTTTTGCACACAGGGTGTGTCCAATTTGGCGTGACGTCACTGAAATGTTCGGTCACTTGTGTGACGTCAGCTTGACGCCAGTGAATTACAGTTGGGGACATGACTGTGGCAGGGCTGTCACGTGACATGTGCGTTATGGGGTGGTGCTGGGGGTGTGTGGTGTTTGGTTGTGACCCTGTGTTGTTTGTGTGCGGCGCATACATTGCGCTGCCTGTTGGCCTCTGCGTTGCTGCGCATGTGTGGGTGCAGTGGTGGATATGTCGTGTCCACGCAAGGGTGTCGGTGGTGGTGCATATACAGTTTTCCCGCCCTTGCACTGTGTGCGCTGTTAGCGTGCCCTTGCTGTGTGTCTGCCTACCCTGCATCTCCGCGGTGGGCTGACTCCTAGGTGCTGCATCAGGTAGAGCATGGGAGGCCCTGCAGTGCTGGATTCATGCTCGGGGTCCGCCTCTTGCTATCCGTACTGTGCGCTCGGTTTTCCGCCTTGCTTTCACTGCGTGTGTCTCTTAGCCGGGGTACTGTTTGTTTGCGGCATCGTAATTTGTACGCCTGGCGGTGCGTGATTTTGTCGGGCGATGTGTCTCCATTAGCTGCGCGCTACGCGGCGAGCGCACTTTGATGGCGGACGGCGTCGCTGGCTTGCGGGCGGTGTTTGGATGCTATTTCTCACATCGTAATTGTGCGGGCGTGTCGGCTGTGGCGGGCGGACGGTAACTGGTAGGTTTTGCATCCGCCAGCACGGCGCGTGGTGCCCTGCTGCCCCTGATTGTGCCTGTTTTTCCTTTCTGTGCCCCCCTCGCTGCCCCTGATTGTGCTCTGCTTTTCCTTTCTGTGCCCCCTTGCTGCCCCCTGATTGTGCTCTGCTTTTCCTGTCTAGCCCCCCTTGCTGCCCCCTGGGATTGTGCCTGTTTTTCCTTTCTGTGCCCCCCTTGCTGCCCCTGACTAGCTCGTTTCTTGCCTTTCTGTGCCCCCTGCTGCCCCTGATTGTGCTCGCTTTTCCTTTCTGTGCCCCCCTTGCTGCCCCTGGCATTGTGCCTGTTTTTCCTTTCTGTGCCCCCTTGCTGCCCCTGATTGTGCCTCTGTTTTTTCCTTTCTGTGCCCCTTGCTGCCCCTGGGATTGTGCTCGTTTTTCCCCTTCTGTGCCCCCCTTGCTGCCCCTGATTGTGCTTCTGTTTTTCCTTTCTGTGCCCCCCCTTGCTGCCCCTGGATTGTGCCTTCTGTTTTTTCCCTTCTCTGTGCCCCCCTTGCTGCCCTCTGCGCCTGTTTCCGTTCTGTGCCTTTCGGCTGCGCCCTCGCTGCCCCTCGCTGCCCATTCGCTGCCTCATTCCCTCTTTCCATTTCATGTGGCCGCTGCGCATGACGAGTGCCCCCTGACCTTGTGGCAGGTCGTTTCCTTAGCTTCCTTTCTGTGCCCTCTTGCTGCCCCCTGATTGTGCTCTCAGCCCCCTCTGCAGTTGCTCGTTTCCTTTCTGTGCCTGCCCTTGCTGCCCCTGATTGTGCTCTAGTTTTTCCCTTTCTGTGCCCCCCTTGCTGCCCCTGGATTGTGCTCGTCTTTCCTTTCTGTGCCCCCTTGCTGCCCCTGATTGTGCCTAGTTTTCCTTTCTGTGCCCCTTGCTGCCCCTGATTGTGCGCTCCTTTTTTCCTTTCTGTGCCCCCTTGCTGCCCCTGATTGTGCCCCTGTTTCTCGCTTCCTTTCTGTGCCCCCTTGCTGCCCCTGATTGTGCTTCGTTTTTCCTTTCTGTGCCCCCCTTGCTGCCCCTGGATTGTGCTTCGTTTTGCCCTTTCTGTGCGCCTCTCGCTGCCCCCCTGGATTGTGCCTTCGTTTTTTTCCTTTTCTGTGCCCCCTGATGCCCCTGATTGTGCTCGCTTTCCTTCTGTGCCTGTTTCCCAGGCCGCGCCTGCGGCCCCGCCTCACTGCCCATTCGCTGCCCTCATTCCCTGCTCCTCCTCCCACCTCCCCATTTATGGCGGCTGCTGGTCTGGCAGCGGCGCGCAAGGCGCGCCTAGGCGCGCTTAAGGCAAGCCTGTCTGCGCCTAGTCCGCATGTGACCGCGCTCCAGCGCCAGACTCCTGGTCCGGCATCTCGCGCCCGCCTACATCAACAGACGCCGCATGTACACGCCAGCACTCTCCACGCACTCAACCCCGGAAAGATCACGCCTGCTACCAGGCCACCCCGGAGCGCACCCAAGGGCCCTTCACCTGCCGGAACTGCAGCTTCGCCAGCACCCGCCCCGCCAAACCACCGCCCAGGAAAGAACCCAACTACCTCAGATGCATCCTCTCAACACCCGCTCCGCCCGCAAACACGCCGATCGAACTCTGGGACCTTTCGACTCAACCTCCCAGACGCCGCATTCCTGACTGGAGACCTGGCTGAATCCCGCTTCAGCCCCCGACATCGCCATTGCCATCCCGGACGGATACAAGATCACCCGCAGGGACCGCACCAACGGAGTCGGAGGAGGCATCGCCATCGTCCACAGGAACACCCTCAGAGTCTCAACCAACACCGACGACACCCTCAGCACCGCCGAACACATGCACTTCCAGATCCACACCGATCCCAACACCACCCTCAGAGGAACCCTCATCTACAGACCCCCGGACTCCCGACCACAGTTCAGCGATTCCATCGCTGACTTCGTCAGCACACACGCCATCGCCTCCACGGACTACATCCTCCTCGGGACCTGAACTTCCACCTCGAGAACAACAAGGACACCAACTCCACCACCCTGATCGACAACCTCGCCACCTCGGACCTGCAGACAGCTCGTGACTCACACCCACCCACGCCGCCGGCCACACGCTAGACTCCATCTTTTCCGCAAGCCCACACGTCTCCTTTCAACCACACCTCCGAACCCCACTGGACTGACCACCACTGCATCCACTTCACCTACAGGAAGCCCACCACGCACCACCCGCACCGAACAAATGCTCTCGCCGCTGCTGGAGCAGAGTCACGGAAGACCAGCTAACCACAACCTCGCCCTGAGCCCACCCGCCAACCTCCGACTCTCGACACCGCCGCCCGCAACCTCAGACAGTGGATCGACGACTGCGCCAACACCCTCGCCCGCTCAAGAATCCGCCCAACAGCCACACCAGCAAGAAAGCCACCTGGTTCACCGAAGACCTCCAGGCCTCCAAACGAACATGCCGAAAACTGGAGAAGATCTGGCTCCACGAACGGACAGCGGACAGCTACGCCGCCCACAAGAGCGCCACCCGCAGTCACCATCACCTCATCAGATCCGCCAAAAGGGCCTCACCAAAGACCGCCTAGACAACAACGCACACAACAGCAAAGAGCTCTTCAACATCGTGAAGGAACTCTCCAACCCCAGCTCCAACACCAACGACATCCAGCCGTCGCGAGACCTGTGCGACTCACTGGCCACCTTCTTCCACCGCAAAATCGCCGACATCCACGACAGCTTCAACACCACGACCGCCCCGGCAACCACCGAGACCACTGCCCCCACAACCACCAACCGCCTGCTCTCCTGGACCAACATCAACGACGAGGACACCAGCGAGATCATGAACACCATCCACTCCGGTTCACCGCTAGACCCGCGTCCTCACCACATCTTCAACAAAGCCAGTACAGCCATCGCGCCCCATCTCCGGAAAATAATCAACATCTCCTTCGAGACAGCAACCTTCCCGGAAGCTGGAAGCACGCCGAGATCACCGCCTTTACTCAAGAAACCCAAGGCAGACCCCAAGGACCTCAAGAACTTCCGACCCATCTCTCTGCTCCCGCCTCCGCGAAGGTCACTGAGAAAATCGTCAACAAACAACTGACCCGCTACCTCGAGGAGAACAACATCCTGACCTTCCCCAGTCCGGCTTCCGCAGCAACCACAGCACCGAAACCGCCTTCATCGCCGCCACCGATGCGACATCAGGAGCCTGCTAGACAACGGAGAAACAGCAGCCCTCATCCTCCTGGACCTATCAGCCGCTTTCGACACGGTCTGCCACCACACACTACGAACACGCTCTTCACGACGCCGGGGATCCAAGAGAAGGCCCTGGACTGACCACATCCTTCCTTTCCGGCAGAACACAAAGCGTCCGCC
>CAWUFW010030424.1:0-17253 GCA_963921515.1 Calotriton arnoldi
AGTAGTAGTAGTGGTATAGTGGGGTAGATTTGAGTGGAGTAGGTTGTAGTGGGGTAGATTGGAGTGGGATAGAATGGGATATGGTTGAGTGTGGTATAGTAGATTGGAGTAAAATGGAGTCGTGTAGATTGGGGAAGAGTAAAGTGGATTGTTGTGGAGTGGCGTAGGTTGGGTTGGAATGGGGTACATTGAGGTGGAATGGGGTAGAGTGGGGACACTGGGGTAAATTGGAGTGGGGTAGATTGGGGTAGAGTGAGGTAGATTGCATTGGAGTAGACTGATGTTGATTGGAGTTGGGTAGACTGAGGTAGAATGGAGTGGGGAAGAATGAGGTAGATTAGAGTGTGGTAGATTGGGGTTGGGTAGATGGGAGTGGAGTAGACTGGGGTGGAGTGGGGTAGATTAGGTTGGGATAGAGTGGAGTATATTGAAGTGAGATAGCTTGAGGTAGGGTGGGGTAGAGTGGGTTGGAGTGGGGTAGATTTAGTGAGGTAGATTGGGGTAGAGGAAAGTGGGGTAGCTTGGGGTAGAGTGGGATAGAGTAGGGTGGAGAGTCGAAGATTGGAATGGGGTAGATTGTAGTAGAGTGGGGTTAGATTAAGGAAGAGTGGAGTGAGTTAGAGTGGGGTAGCTTGCAGTGGAGTGGGTTAGATTGGAGTAGAGTGGTGTCGGGTAGATTGGGATAGTTTGGGGTAGAGTAGGGTAGATTGGGTTAGGGTGGAGTAGGGTAGAGTGGGTTGGGGTAAATAGGGGTGGAGGAGATTGGGGTAGAGTGGGTTGGGGTTCATTTTGGGAGGGGTATAGTAGAGTGGGGTAGATTGTGGTAAAGTGGGGTAACTTGTAGTGGAGGGGGGAAGATTGTAGTGGAGTGGGGTAGATTTAATGAGATAGAGTGGGGTACAGTGGAATGGGGTAGATTGGGGTAGAGTGAATTGGGGTAGCTTGGGGTAGAGTGGGGTAGATTGGGGTAGGGTGGAGTAAGGTAAATTGGGGTAGGATGGGGTAGAGTGGGGTGGGGTAAACCGGAAGGGTAGATTGAGGAAGAGTGGGTTGGGGTACATTCTTTAGGGGTAGAGTGGAGCGGGTTAGATTGTGGTAGCCTGGGGAAGAGTGGGGAAGATTGGGGTAGGGTGGAGTGGAGTAGATTGGGGTGGAATGGGTTAGAGTGGGGTGGGGTGGAGTGGGGTGTGGAGAATAGGGGGAGAGGGTTGGGGTACATTTTGGTGTGGTAGAGTGGAGTGGGTTAGGGTGGAGTGGGGTATATTGGGGTAGGGTGGAGTGGGGTAGATTCAGGTGGAATGGGGTGCAGTGGGTGGGGTAAATAGGGCTGGAATAGATTGGGGTAGAGTGGGTTAAGTGGGTTGGGGTACATTTTGGAGGGGTAGAGTGGAGTGGGGTAGATTGTGGTAGCTTGGGGTAAATTGGTGTAGGGTGGAGTGGAGTGGATTGGGGTGGGGCGGACTGGGGTAAAGTGGGGTGGGGTAGAGTGGGGTGGGATAAATAGGGGTGGGGTAGATGGGCAGAGTGGGTTGAGTGGGTTGGGGTACATTTTGGAGGGGTAGAGTGGAATGGGGTAGATTGTGGTAGCTTGGGGTAGAGTGGGGTAGATTGGGTTAGGGTGGAATGGGGTAAATTGGGTGGGGTGGAGTGGAGTAGAGTGGGGTGGGGTAAATAGGGGTGGAGTAGATTGGGGTAGAGTGGGTTGGGGTACATTTTGGTGGGGTAGACTGGGGTATATACAAGTGAAGTAGATTGTTGTAGTGTGGGGTAACTTGTAGTGGAGTGGGGTAAATTGTAGTGCAGTGAGGTTGATTTAATGAGGTAGAGTGGGTTACAGTGGAGCGGGGTAGATTGGGGTAGAGTGAATTGGGGTAGCTTGGGGTAGAGTGGGGTAGATTGGGGTAGGGTGGAGTGGGGTAAATTGGGGTGGGATGGGGTAGAGTGGGGTGGGGTGGGGTAAACCGGAAGGGTAGATTGGGAAGAGTGGGTTGGGGTACATTTTGGTGTGGTAGAGTGGAGTGGGTTAGGGTGGAGTGGGGTAGATTGGGGTAGGGTGGAGTGGGGTAGATTCAGGTGGAATGGGGTGCAGTGGGTGGGGTAAATAGGGCTGGAATAGATTGGGGTAGAGTGGGTTAAGTGGGTTGGGGTACATTTTGGAGGGGTAGAGTGGAGTGGGGTAGATTGTGGTAGCTTGGGGTAAATTGGTGTAGGGTGGAGTGGAGTGGATTGGGGTGGGGCGGACTGGGGTAAAGTGGGGTGGGGTAGAGTGGGGTGGAATAAATAGGGGTGGGGTAGATGGGCAGAGTGGGTTGAGTGGGTTGGGGTACATTTTGGAGGGGTAGAGTGGAATGGGGTAGATTGTGGTAGCTTGGGGTAGAGTGGGGTAGATTGGGTTAGGGTGGAGTGGGGTAGATTGGATGGGGTGGAGTGGGGTAGAGTGGGGGGGGGTAAATAGGGGTGGAGTATATTGGGGTAGAGTGGGTTGGGGTACATTTTGGCCGGGTAGACTGGGATATATTGAAGTTAAGTAGATTGTTGTAGAGTGGGGTAACTTGTAGTGGAGTGGGGTAGATTGTAGTGGAGTGAGGTTGATTTAATGAGGTAGAGTGGGTTACAGTGGATCTGGGTAGATTGGCGTAGAGTGAATTGGGGTAGCTTGGGGTAGAGTGGGGTAGGTTGGGGTAGGGTGGAGTGGGGTAAATTGGGGCGGAATGGGGTAGAGTGGGGTGGGGTAAATAGGGTAGTTAGATTGGGGAAGAGTGGGTTGAGTGGGTTGGGGTACATTTTGGAGAGGTAGATGGAGCGGGTTAGATTGTGGTAGCTGGGGTACAGTGGGGTAGATTGGGGTAGGGTGGAGTGGAGTAGATTGGGGTGGAATGGGTTAGAGTGGGGTGGGGTGGAGTGGGGTGTGGAAATAGGGGTAGAGTGGGTTGGGGTACATTTTGGTGTGGTAGAGTGGAGTAGAGTTGAGTGGGGTATATTGAAGTGGAGAAGATTGTTGTTGAGTGGGGCAGAGTGGGTAACTTGCAGTGGAGTGGGATAGATTGTAGTGGAGTGGGCAGCCGTGGCCCATGCTGGTAGAAGTGGTGGGGCCGGCTGGGGGGGATATCAAGAGACGACCACGAGGAAAAATAATTATTTATTCAATTTTCCCTCGTAATCATCTCTCGAAATCCCCCGCCCCACCCATCCCCACAGCCCCACCGCTCTTACCTGCACGGGCCGCGGCTGGGAGAGGGTAGATTGAATGAGATAGAGTGGGGTACAGTGGGGCGGGGTAGATTACACATTGATTTTGTGCCATAATACTATTTTAGAAATACATGGTATTATTATTCAGTGCTTCTTCCTGGGATTCAGTCTGAACATCATGTATAAGGTCGGACAACATGAAGCCCTGTTTTGCTACGGCTGGTCAGCACATCTGCTGACATTCAGACATAACACCAGGGAACATCCGCTGTTTTCTGTCACTCGCACGGCAATTCTTATCATATAAACCGGGACTTGCCGTTTGGAATACAGAGAGGAGAATTCTTGTGGAAGGAGAGCTTATGGAACGTGCGCACCAGACTTGCGCAACCTAAGATGGAGACCACCTAACTACAAATTCCAGGTATGGAGCCCGGTTCTAGTCCCAGAGATCTCAATATATTTCCTGCTCTCACATAGTGAAGATAGGCTTAGGCAAATATATCATTTACCATGATAGGGCTTTCATTGTCTATAGATTTGCTGATCACTTTGCTGAGTTGCATATGTTTTATAATCGCAGCACAGTTGCTTCATAATCGAGCACAAAAGTTTTAATAAATATTTTAAACTTACCTTGTGTCTTTCTTTTGTTTATTATGGACATGCATGAGTGAAAAAAAGAAAGGTGATCTATTTCCACAGTTCCCTAGGGGACTGGAGTGTTGTGTTCTATTCACTTGTTACTCTGGTATGGTTAGAAGGGCAGATTAATCACCGTGAGCTAGTCGGATTCAGGCCCATACGTGCTGATGTGGTATGGTGACTCAGTCCCTGCATTCTGACGTTCTGTGGTCCTAGGCACAGTTCTGAGTAAGCAGAATCCATGCAACAAATTGTAGTGGAGTGGGGAAGACTGGAGTGGGGTAGATTGGAGAGGGGTAGATTGGGGTGGAGTGGGGTACAGTAGGGTGGGGTAGGTTTGACTGGGGTATATTGAGGTAGCGTGAGGTGATTGGAATGGGGTAGATTGGGGTACAGTAGAGTGGGGTAGCTTGTGGTATAGTGGGGAGGAGTGGGGTAGAATGGGATAGATTAGGGTGTGGTAGATTGGGATATGGTGGAGTGGGGTAGACTGAAGTAACCCTGGGCAAAGCAC
Source organism: Calotriton arnoldi (assembly GCA_963921515.1). Taxonomy (NCBI): domain Eukaryota; kingdom Metazoa; phylum Chordata; class Amphibia; order Caudata; family Salamandridae; genus Calotriton; species Calotriton arnoldi. The sequence goes on from CAWUFW010030424.1 coordinate 4,352, forward strand.
TACGCTACGCTCGCATAGTTTGCGAAGTTTGCGCTACTTCGCACTACGCGAAGTGCACGTAGCACAGTGCAATCACGCGTAGCATAGCGTAGTGCAGCGGTCATTTTTGCTTGCTCGTGGTCCTCAACGTCAAGTTGGCGACCGCGAGCAAGCAAATATGTCATCCCGGCGAGACTTTTTCCTTGTTCGCGATCAGCAACATCAAGTTGCCGATCGCGAGCGTGGAAAATAAACCTCCCGGCGAGATTCTCAACGCGGGAGGTCAGGGTTTCTCATTGCGAGTGGTCGCGTATGCTCGCGACCGCTCGCAATGAGAAACTACCAGTCCGCGTTAGAAAGCTGCCGCTCGAGTAAAATCTACTCGAGCGGCAGTAAAGACAGCTCGCACTGTGAAAGATGCCGTTTTCAATGATTGCACAGTGCGGACAAGCATCCGGCACTGTGCAATCATCGCGAACAGCGCTCTACGCAGTTCGCGTAGTGCTACGGCGTAGCTCGCGTAGTGCGAAGTGCACTTCGCGTAGCTTCGCGTAGCGCTACTTCGCGAACTACGCCCAGGGTTAGACTGAAGTAGGTTAGATTGCATTGGGGTAGATTGGGGTAGAGTGGATTGGGGTAGAGTCTGTTGTTTGGGGTGGGGTAGATTGGATTTGGGGAGATTGGCTAGAGTGAGGCTAGACTGGTGTAGATTGGAGTGGAGTGGAATGGGTGATAGTATGGTTGATCTGAGTGGAGTAGGTTGGAGTGGGGTCGATTGGGGTGGGGCATATTGGCTAGAGTTGAAAGGAATAGATTGGATTGGGGTAGATTGTGGAAGAGTAGAATAGATTGTAGTGGGGTAGATTGTAGGACAGTGGGGTAGGTTAGAGTAGGGTAGATTAGTGTGGGTTAGATGGAGTGGGGTTGATTGAGGTGGAATGAAGTAGGTGGAACAGGGTAGAGTAGATTGGGGTGGGGTAGATTGGGTAGAGTGGAGCGGGGTAGACTGGAGTGTAGATTGGGATAGATAGTAGTGAAGTGATGTAAATTGGAGTGGGGTAGATTGGAGTGTTTTAGCGTGGGATAGATTGGAGTTGGTTAGAGTGGGGTACATTGGGGTGGGGTAGATTGGAGTGAGTTAGATTGGGGTAGAGTGGGGAAGAGTGGAGTAGATTTGGATAGATTGTAGGGGAGTGGGGTAGATTGGGGTAGGGTTGATTACAAAGCAGCAGCGGTCACCATAGAATATGCAAATGGGCGGCATTCTTGCTAATAGTTTTAACCGCATTAAATGACCAGGTCACATAGATGCAACTGGTCCTACAACAGGGTGCCTTCCAACCACCCTCTTGTTTTTCAGCCTGTATAACGCAGTCTACATGACGAGATTGTAATGGGCCATGTCAGACTCGCCTGTAGGGCAATCAGGCAGTGCCTGATGGGCTGATCTGACAGGTATCTGTGGGGACCCTTTAAGGGCTGGCTGTGAGCCTGTTTTAGGGCCAGGTGGGTGGTTTTTACTGATGACTTCCCTGATATTACCACAAGCATTGCCCGCAACAAACACAAATGCATGCAGTCCCTTGTACCTTGCAAAATACCCATACAGGATGTCTTTACAAGTTCAAAACTGGCCTAAATTGCAAACTTGGGCCACGTTTTTAGCGACCTGGATCACTAATCAGGGTCACTTTTATGTTTGTGTCCAGACCTACTTTTTGTCCCAGTCCGACCGTGGTAAGGAGAACAGTTAAAGTGCACGGGTAGCGTGTTTACTGCTGCTGACTGAAAACAGCACCGTCTGAAGCCCACCCACAGTGGTGCATTAATGACTCAACAATTGCAACATTGAAGGGCTTCGGCTGGAAAAAACAAGCGGTGTTGCAGCTACTATCTGTGATTCTGAGCAAATCACTTAATCTCCCGGCAAAAGAAAATGAATGTGAACAGGTTTCCAATGGCAGAGAAAAAACTCATAAGGTGTACAATGTCAGCTCACACAATTTACTGTTATTTGGTCAGTTTAACAGTAAGAGGGTTCATATTTCTAATAATCAGAGTCACATTACACATACAAGCAAACAACAGAAGCGTACATCTTCCTACAACTCCGGCTAATGTTACATATACAGATCTAGTGCTGCGCAGCCAAGGCTACCAGGTAACTTTGTAAAGGCCCCATAATATCCCTGGGGCTGGAAACGTGAGGCAAAAAGTATCCGAATACTCTGGATTGCTCGCAACCCGTGGTAGGATCTCTAAGCCAGCTCAGGACCCCTTTCTTCCTCCATTTGATAACAACCCTGCCCTTAGCCAGTAAAAGGGCAATGGCAGGAAGCATCCGGGATGACTTGGGGACATCCTTTACATATCCAAGCAGGGCCACCATGGGGGAGGTGATGAGCTCGCAGAGAGAATAGTCTTGATTACCGCCAGCATGCATATGTCTCTGGACACTGCCAGGCCATCTGCAAGAAATCTGCATTTGTTGCACTACATCTCTAACAAGTGTAGTCCAAAGCTAGCGTGCTAGCAACAGGTAAATTGCTCTATGTATATATTTTAGCAGCCTAAGTGTAGTAGTCTCTCCTCTAGTTCTCTGTTTATGTCTATGGCGTGCTTAGGTTATGATGTCATTGTCATGGTTATAGAACACTATGATTTGAATCCCAGGATGATCTTGTCAGTTACTGGAAGCTGTGGAGATGAACAGTCAATAAAGTACGGGCTCTTACACTTACCTGTCTTGTGTAATCACTACAAAATTGAAGACGAGTTGGACTGTTCTCTCCACCCACGTGTGCAGTGAAGACTTTTTGTGTTCCAAGTCCTCTGCGTTTTGCTTTGTTTTTATTTCTCTAGTTCCATGTACTATTGGAAAGAGAGGAGATGTTGTAGTAGTCTCTCCTCTAGTTCTCTGTTTATGTCTATGGCTTGCTTAGGTTATGATGTCATTGTCATGGTTATAGAACACTATGATTTAAATCCCAGGATGATCTTGTCAGTTCCTGGAAGCTGTGGAGACGAACAGTCAATAAAGTACGTGCTCTTACACTTACCTGTCTTGTGTAATCACTACACTAAGTCTAAATGTCCTGCTGGGGGAAATATCTCTAATCTGTTGGCAGCATTATATCCACTTCACTTATACAATCTCATGGCCCAATTCTTGTCTCCATTTTGTCTTCATGCGTAAATCACCATGTGCAGTTTATCCATACTACAACTGTACATTTGTGTAATCAGCTTTGTGGGACTAGGGATCGCAATGACCAAACTGAGGAGATCCCAATCTAATGGATCATCTGGCATTTCCTGGAATAACTCCGTCATACAGCATCGAAGTTGGTGATATGTCAGAATAACTAAAGCTACGAAGGCATCACATTGCAAGCATTATGAAGCAAATATTTTATTATTGACGGTGTCCCCCAATGCTACCAGGTTTTCTACTACTCAGCTGTCTAATCGCCTGAGGGTTAGTTGATTCTCATCATGGGTTATGAAGCAGAGGGAAGTTTAGCGAATATGGCTTTCCTTCACCACCAATTTAGCCAGCCTGTCCCATGCCCAGCAGGTGCTGCATCTTACTGTATGGATATTGCCACATAGGTGCCTGACCTTCTGCCACAGACCGGTACACACTGGAACTGTGGCCGCTAGTTCCACTTCAATGCCACAGTGTGGTGCTTGTTAATCAATCAATCAATCAATCCATTTATAGAGCGCACTACATACCTGCGAGTGTCTCAAGGCGCTAGGGGGGGGGTAGGTGCTGCTATTGCTCGAAAAGCCAGGTCTTGAGAAGTTTCCTGAAGGCCAGTAGGTCCTTAGTCTGTCGCAGGTGGATGGGGAGGGTGTGCCAGGTCTTGGCGGCGAGGTGGGAGAACGATCTGCCCCCGGTGGTTCTTCGGATGCGGGGGATGGCGGCGAGGTCGGCAGAGCGGAGCTGCCGGTTCGGGGTGGAGAAGGTGAGACGTCTGTTGAGGTATGTTGGTCCGGTGTTGTGGAGTGCCTTGTGAGCATGGGTGAGGAGCTTGAAGGTGATCCTCTTGTTGACGGGGAGCCAGTGCAGGTCTCTCAGGTGGGGTGTGATGTGGCTGTGGCGGGATGTGCCGAGGATGAGGCGAGCAGAGACGTTCTGTATCCGTTGTAGTCGTTTCAGGAGTTTGGTCGATGCTCCTGCGTAGAGAGCGTTGCCGTAGTCCAGTCTGCTGCTGACGAGGGCCTGGGTGACCGTCCTTCTGGTCTCGGTGGGGATCCATCTGTAGATCTTGCGGAGCATGTGGAGGGTGTTGAAGCAGGAGGATGAGACGGTGTTGACCTGCTTGGACATGGAGAGCGATGCATCGAGGATGAAACCCAGGTTGCGTGCGTGGTCGGTGGGTGTTGGTGCAGTTCCTAGTGTTGTCGGCCACCAGGAGTCGCCCCAGGCAGAGGGGGTGGAGCCGAGGATGAGGACCTCCGTCTTGTCCGAGTTCAGTTTCAGTCAGCTGTTTTTCATCCATTCGGCAACGTTTTTCATTCCTTTGTGGAGGTTGGTTCTGGCGATGGAGGAGTCCTTGGTGAGGGGTCCTTGTCTAGTGTTGGGGAAGCAGAGATGGTCAAACTGTGCCTGGGCCATAAGGTGATATACTTCAAAGTTGGGAGTTCTAATCCCTCATGCTTGCATAGTAGTTGCATCTTGCTCCACGCTATTCAGGGCTGTCCACCTCCCCTCGCTGATTTTAATCAACTGAGAATATCCAGCTTTATTTATTGGCATCTGGATATTCTGAAACAGGTACGACAGTTTAGGGAGCAGCTTTATCTTCATAAGGCAAATCCCCCGCCATTGATATCAGCACTTTGATCCATCTATCTGTTTAGTACTTTGTCACAAACTTCCCACAGTTTTCACTATTTATTGTGGACAAATTCCAATGACACCCAACTCACGGGTATCTTAGAGGTTCCAATTGCCACCTCAGCGGTTCCTGCAGCTCAGGGGTAGTTCTCCACCTGGTTAGGGGCATCATTGCTGACTTAGACCAATTGATTTTTAAAGACCGTTCCCCTAATACAGTTATTTCAGTAATTATAGGATGAAGACTACAAGCAGGGTCCTTGAGCAATAGCAGAATATTGTCTGCATACATCGAGAGAACGACCCTACGCACACCTAATTGTAGGCCTCTGTGGTGGTGGAAGAAGGCTGGCAGGTGGCTATGCAGCTAGGGAAAAAGGATAGAAGGGAGAAGACAGCCTTGCCTGATGCTCCTATGTTTTGATATTGGAGATTACAAATTGTTGACTTATTTTCTTGCCTTGGGGGTAGTGTATAGTAGAGTGATGCATTTGAGCACAGCTTTGTCCATTCCCATCCCTTCTATTAGCTGGAGTAAGAAAGGCAATTATGCCTCGCCTCCCCTTTGCCGCACCACTGGGCAGTAGTATCCTTATCTAGCAATTTACCTTCGCTGTCCACTGTGCCACAGAAATCCAGCCTTTTTAGGTTTAATATAGCTAGTGTTGGTTGGGCTGAAGAACTCACAAATTCTCACTCTAGCAATGATATCTCTTGCTCTGGGCATGACATTCCATCTCTTAGCGATCTTAATATCCTGTGACTTTAGATATGCATTCACCCCTAGTAATGGCTTTAAACACTTCCCACAGCATAGCCCCAGGGGCAACCGAGCCCTGGTTTACCATGAGGTACGATAAAATTGCTTGTCTGTTTTCTGTTTAAAGACTGGGGTCTGACAGAGCGAGGGGAAGTGGCTGCAAACCTGTCTCTAACTTTACTTTAAAAAAAAAATGGGGTTGTCACAGTTGAGCCATACTTATTGAACCCAGCAACCACACGCCGGACCTCTCCATCACAGAACTTGTCCAGAGGCCTGAACTGTAAGACTTGTTTACCCAATATGGCCACTTCCTTAGCTAAGGAGGAAGAGTAATAGAAGTACAAGCTCCAGCTATTGGCAAAATGATTAGCTCTCACAGAAGAAGCGTGTGACACCCACCTAATGTGTATTGAAGTACACAATCACCATTCGAGCCTTGTGGTTGTCATTCACCCCGCTCACATTCCAGATAGGTAGCCTAATCTTACATCCAGGGCTTGCCTCAGTCATATGTGTTGTGTCTGCAGTTTTCACTCCCCTTTCCCTCTAAGCTCTTCTGTCAGATCAGAAGCATTTCTGACATCAAATCCCTGTCCCACCTGTGTTCTAGTAACTGTCGCCCAAACAGCTCTCCCAACAATCCCCTATCCGCAATGCATGAGTAACCTTACCAGAGCTTTACCGTCTAGCCTCGGGGTGGCTAAACGGACATCAATCTCATTGTTGTACAGACTCATGTGATGCTCCGCAGTGTTAGATATAACAGTAGTGTTGGAAGCCTGTCCTTCTTTCATATCGATGAGAGACGTAACTTGTCTTGAGATTGTGGGTGGTTATTCGAGGATTAGTAGCTGGTGAATTGTGTATGGGGGAGACCTTTGCTAACTCACCCACTGACTGCCTCCCTCTTTTACAATCTGTAAAGTACAAGAGCAAGTCTTGCTCACTGCGGAATTAACAACAGTTCGCCTTTCATGAACAAGTGAAGAGAAGCGTCCAGATTTTTTATAGTCTCTATCCAAGTGTCAATGTCTTCGAGATGGTGAAAGAACGACCTATCAATTGCCCCCTTTTGTCCATTCAAGGACTGAAGATTCATCTTCGTATTCTTCCCGCTGTGGCTCTATGGTCACCAGATGGGCCCATACAGATCAGTAATATGTTTTTTATCATTGTTACAAGCTGGGAGCCCAGTCGGAGACCAGGTCGGATGGGAGTGTGGTACAATTCTGTTGCATTTGTCATGACAGTTTATCATTATTTATTTATTTGCAGAGTTTTTAAAGCACAAACTTAAACCCATCAGGGTATCAAGAGTACTGTACAAATAGCAGTCAGGTCATACATACAAGAAAATACAATGCAAGAGGGAACATGTAGGGAGCAATGTAAATACACACGCAGGGTGTTTTCTTTCTATTGCATGGGCATAGTCTGAATGGACATTCGAGCGCTTTACCAACGGTATAAGAAGGTTTGCAGTGTTTAAACATCTAGGATTGCATTCGGTACTTTCAGCAGATGTTCATTTTATTACAGATGAGCATGTTTAACAAATACACCGTACAGAAGTAGAAAGAATACAATTGTTGCCTACACGTGATATAGGAGATTGTAATCACTGCTGTAAGTAGAGGCCTCTTATTCAGATTGTACAGCAAACTGTCTAGCAATGTCTGTACAAATGGTGGCAGCTCCTGTCCCACACAAAACCATAAACCTGATGCACACATACTTTGGGGGCTGCAAACCTCTAAGGCCAGTGGTATCTGTCTTCCAACCGACCCCAAAACTCCACTTGTCATCTCCATGGCAGGATTGCTATTGATAGAAAGGAAATGTCAACGATAAACAGCAAGAACATAACATCCTAGATAACAAACTGAATTTCATTATCAGAAATGTCCCTAAAACTGTGGATACAAGCCCTAGAAGGCCTTGCAGAACAAATATCACTTTACTGAGTGAATAGGCAGAGTCAGGTCTTATTACAAGATGGCCAGAATTGTCCTTATGCTACAGTAGGCTGGGAACAAGGAAATAAATCTAGCTGTTGTTGTCTGTAACATTTGTATTTTGTCGAAGTTTGATGCTCTCTGGAGTTTGCATATTTTAATCTCTGTGGGATAGGGGTAAAGTGGGACCTTTTCTTGACTAATCCCTTGGCACCTACGATGACAGCCACTATTTCTGTTCCTTTGTTCCACATTTTGTTCAGGTATTTCGTCCCTCTATATCTGTGTGAGGTGTGGATTTTTTGACGTAGCAACTGATGACTGTTTCAAATGAAAGACTTCAATATCAGTACATCTTTAACCCTGGTGGCCATTTTGATACCTTATCAGAGAGCGTTTAGTAGTAAATGCTCTTCCACATTTATATTATTCAAATGGCTTCTCCCCGGTGTATAATTTCTGATCAAGCATTAGCTATTCCTTTGTAATGAATATCTTGTCACACTGAAGACAGATATCGTTTCTCTCTGGAATGCATGTTGACACATCAGGCCCCTCCTGTGACAAACACTTGGAAGAAAAAGTTGTTTGTGCCAATGTGGATTATCTGAGCAGCACCTGACCACACATATTGCTTCAGTTACTTCCCAGTGTGGATTTTCAGATGTTGCATTAATAGTCCCTTTGTAATGATTGCTTTATCACGTTTAGTATTGCTCCTGTACGGATGACTGGTGTCCCACTAGAAATGACTTTCTGATGTTACATTAGCTTTGCCTTTCTAGAGGATTCCTTGCCACACTGAGTGCAGTGATATGCATTCTCCACCATCATGACTTTCTCCTTTGTGTTGACTTACTGCTATTGTATCAGCTGTGCCTGGCCAATAAATTAATTGTCACATTCAGTACATTTATATGGTCTCTCCCTAGGGTGGGCTTTTTGACGTTGTGTTTGGTCTTTCTTTTTTAACAAATGCCTGTACATATTTGTTGTGATATGCGTTCTCTGTGTCATGACTTTCTTCACTTTGTGGACTTTGATATTGCATTAGCTGTGCCTTTCTAATAACTGCTTTGTTGAATTCAGTGCAGTCATATCATTTCTATCCCATGTGATCTTTCTGATGTCATGCTAGGTTGCTTTTTTAACAAATGCCTTGTCACAGTGCATTGATGTGGTTTCTCCCCTGTGTGGACTTTCTGATGGTTTGTGCTGTGCCCATGTAATAAATGCTGTGTCACTTTCTGTACATTCAAGCGGTTTACTTCCAAGAATACTTTGTCACATTCTGTACATTCATAGAAATTTTCCTCAGTGGGGACTTTTGATGTTGTTTTAAGTCTCCCTTGCTAATAAATGCATTGCCTCATTCCGTGCAGTCTTCAGTGTGGACTTTTGATGTGGCGTTAGCTCTCTGTTTCTTATGAATGCCTTGCCACATTCAGTGCAGTCTTCAGTGTGGACCTTTGATGTTGCGTTAGCTCTCTATTTCTTGTGCATGCATTGCCACATTCCGTGCAGTCTTCAGTGTGGACCTTTGATGTTGCGTTAGCTCTCTATTTCTTATGAATGCCTTGCCACATTCAGTGCGGTCTTTAGTGTGGACCTTTGATGTTGCGTTAGGTCTCTAATTCTAATGAATGCCTTGCCACATTCAGTGCAGTCTTCAGTGTGGACCTTTGATGTTGCGTTAGCTCTCTATTTCTTATGAATGCATTGCCACATTCAGTGCAGTCTTCAGTGTGGACCTTTGATGTTGCGTTAGCTCTCTATTTCTTATGAATGCCTTGCCACATTCAGTGCAGTCTTAAGTGTGGACCTTTGATGTTGCGTTAGCTCTCTATTTCTAATGAATGCCTTGCCACATTCAGTGCAGTCTTCAGTGTGGACCTTTGATGTTGCGTTAGCTCTCTATTTCTTATGAATGCATTGCCACATTCAGTGCAGTCTTCAGTGTGGACCTTTGATGTTGCGTTAGCTCTCTATTTCTAATGAATGCCTTGTCACATTCAGTGCAGTCTTCAGTGTGGACCTTTGATGTTGCGTTAGCTCTCTATTTCTTATGAATGCATTGCCACATTCAGTGCAATCTCCAGTGTGGACCTTTGATGTTGCGTTAGCTCTCTATTTCTAATGAATGCCTTGCCACATTCAGTGCAGTCTTCAGTGTGGACCTTTGATGTTGCGTTAGCTCTCTATTTCTTATGAATGCATTGCCACATTCAGTGCAGTCTTCAGTGTGGACCTTTGATGTTGCGTTAGCTCTCTATTTCTAATGAATGCCTTGCCACATTCAGTGCAGTCTTCAGTGTGGACCTTTGATGTTGCGTTAGCTCTCTATTTCTTATGAATGCATTGCCACATTCAGTGCAGTCTTCAGTGTGGACCTTTGATGTTGCGTTAGCTCTCTGTTTCTTATGAATGCTTTGCCACATTCAGTGCAGTCTTCAGTGTGGACCTTTGATGTTGCGTTAGCTCTCTATTTCTAATGAATGCCTTGCCACATTCAGTGCAGTCTTCAGTGTGGACCTTTGATGTTGCGTTAGCTCTCCATTTCTTATGAATATATTGTCACTTTCAATACATTTATATAGTTTCTCACCTGTGTAAACATTCTGATGTCATTGATTTTGGTTTTGTAATAAATCTTGGCACATTCTATACATTAATATGTTTGTGCCCTAGTGTGGATTTGTTGATGTTGCGTTAACTTATTCTTCCTGCGGACTTTATTACATTCTTAGCATACATAGGATTTCTCTCCATGTGGATTTTCTCATGTTGCTTTGGCTCTCCAGTTGTTATAAATGCTTTGGCACATTCTGTACATTGATATGGTTTCTCTCCTGTGTTAACTTTGATAGGCAATAAAATTTTGCTTTCTAAAAAATACAATGTTACATTCAGTGCATTCATATGGCTTCTCTCTAGTGTGGAGTTTCTGATGTATTTTTTTAACTTTGCTTTGCAATAAAGGCCTTGTCACACTCTGTACATTGATATGGCTTCTCCCCAGTGTGGATTTTCTGATGTCGTTTTAGGTCTCCATTTGTTGCAAATGCCTTTTTGCATTCTGTGCATTCATACGGTTTCACCCCAGTGTGGATTTGTTGATGTCGCTTTAGCATTCCATTTGTTAAAAAATCTTTGTCACACTCTGTACATTGATATGGCTTCTCCCCAGTGTGGATTTTCTGATGTCGTTTTAGCTTTCCATTTGTTACAAATTCTTTGTCACATTCTGTACATTTATGTGGTTTTTCTCCTGTGTGAACCTGCTGATGCATTTTTAAACTTTGCTTTGCAATAAATGCCTTTTCACACTCTTTACAATGATATGGTTTCTCCCCAGTGTGGATTTTCTGATGTTGCTTCAGCTCTCTATTTGTTATAAATGCCTTGTCACATTCTGTACATTTATGTGGTTTTTCTCCTGTGTGAACCTGCTGATGTATTTTTAAACTTTGCTTTGCAATAAATGCCTTGTCACATTCAGTACATTCATACGGTTTCTCCCCAGTGTGGACTTTCTGATGTCGTTTTAGCTCTCTATTTGTTATAAATGCTTTGTCACACTCTGTACATTCATACGGTTTCTCCCCAGTGTGGATTTTCTGATGTTGCTTCAGGTCTCCATTTGTTATAAATGCCTTGTCACATTCTGTACATTGATATGGTTTCACACCAGTATGGAAATTCTGATGTTGCTTTAGGTGTCCATTTGTATTAAATGCCTTGTCACACTCTGTACATTGATATGGTTTCTCCCCAGTGTGGATCTTCTGGTGGTGCTTTAGCTCTCCATTTGTTATAAATGCTTTGTCACTATCAGTGCATTGATATGGCTTCTCCCCAGTGTGGATTTTCTGATGTAGTTTCAGCTCTCCATTTGCTATAAATGCCTTGTCGCATTCTGTGCATTCATATGGTTTCACCCAAGTGTGGATTTGTTGATGTCGTTTTAGCTTTCGATTTGTTATAAATTCTTTGTCACACTCTGTACATTGATATGGCTTCTCCCCAGTGTGGACTTTCTGATGTTTCATTAGGCCTACATTGGTGATAAACACCTTGCCGCATTTGGTGCATTTATACGGTTCCTCTCCAGTGTGGATTTTCTGATGTTGTTTCAGCGCTTTATTTCTTGTAAATGCTATGTCACATTCTGTGCATTTATACGGTTTCTCTCCAGTGTGGGTTCTCTGATGTTGCTTCAGCTCTCCATTTGTTATAAATGCCTTGTCACATTCTGTACATTTATGTGATTTTTCTCCTGTGTGAACCTGCTGATGTATTTTTAAACATTGCTTTGCAATAAATGCCTTGTCACACTCTGTTCATTGATACGGTTTCTCCCCAGTGTGGATTTTCTGATGTTGCTTTAGATTCTGCTTTCATCTGAACACTTTATTACATTTTGTACATTCATTTGGTTTCTCTCTAGTGTGGACTTTGTGATGTTGCTTTAAATTTCCATTTGTTATAAATGCTGTGTCGCATTGTGTACATTCATATGGTTGCTCCCCAGCGTGGATTTGTAGATGCTGCTCTAGATTCTTCATCCTTCCGAACACTTTATTACATTCTGTACATTTATATGGCTTGTCCTCTACGTGGACACTCTGATGCTGCATTAGGTCTTTCATTTCAGAGAAAACTTTTCCACAGTCAGTGCCTCAATATGACTTTTCTCCGGTATGAAGTTGCAGATGTCGCACTTGCTCTTTCTCTGCCGAATAAATGTTTTGTGACATTCAAACATTTTCTCTCTTGTGTGTTCTTTCTGACACCAGGTTATCTTTTCCTTCGTAATGAGCACCTCATAAGGCTTGCTTCTGTATGTCGGTGTGTTATATCTTCTATGTATATCATCTGATGCCTAGGAGCCAAGTACAGACCTCATTGGGCAGTTTTGGTTTTCTGTTGTAAAAAAAGATTTTGGCGAGGCATTAGCCTTCAAGGAAAGAGATTTCGAGGTATACTGTTTGTACATCACTTCCTAAACGAGTGATGTTTAATGGCTTTATCGTTTTCGTTTATCACTGCATTTATTTCACCTGTTAGATTAAGAAAAAGAAACACTAAATAAGCTGAAATCCAGAGTCCATCACAAAAATCTATTGGCATTTAATTGTCCCTATTGATAAGTAAGGTGAAGAAATACTAGATTACACTTTCAATGTAAAAATGCAATCAGCAGAGTAAAGGTATACAACGCTTCCGTGGTCCCCTTCTATCGAGGACTGTGAACTCAAGGAGTGACCAAGACACCAGAGAAGGTAGCTTTTTAAGTGAATGAGACCCTCTCCCCTATGACAAACTACAATGTTAAATTCATAGCAACAAGTTGTCTCCC
>CAWUFW010030425.1:0-17252 GCA_963921515.1 Calotriton arnoldi
CTTGAGAGACAGAACCAGAATGATGGTGCTTGGCAACTTTTGTGCTATGTTTTGTTCCCACTCGGTTCTCCCCCCAGCTTGGCATTCTTCACATTTGTTATTTTGTATTCCTTTGTTTGGTTTTGCCCTACTTCTTCAGTGACTTTTGATGTTATTTTCTGCATTACCCGCAGATATTCTGGATGCTAAGACCACTTATTTGTGGTCTTTCAGGGTCTACAGTCACACTCTTATATTGCATGGCATTAAGGTTTCTTCAGTGGTCAATAAATCCTTATGAGATATGTGGTTTTGACTTCTTTGCATCAAGGAGCAGACAATACCCAAGTGTAAACAGGATACCATCATTAAATTTAATATTTTCTGAGATGTGCCTCAAGTGACAGAAGACCGCAGAATCTTTGTGTCTTCTCTTGTTCCCTACTCTGTTCTCCCATTTTTCCCAGGCAGGACCCTCCCTTGGGGTGTATGTATATATATCTAGCACTCTGGGGATGTTCGTTTGAGTAGATGTGGGATTGATCTCTGAATCTATACCTCCTCGGTCCTCACACCAAATACCATTCCTGTGCTCCTCTGATTCACACATACAAGCTCTTGCATGCCTCCGCATACAATTCTCGAAGACACAAAATTGGCAGTGCCAGGACAATAACAATGGCAGTAATCAACTTATTTGTGAAAACAAAGAGGTGATTGATAAAACACTTCCATTTAGCATGGTGTTGCTGGATGGATCCCTTTCTCGGCTTTTGTTTAAATCCAAGCCGTCAAGCAACTATAATGTTAGATTTGGACAGGCTGTGCCTATTAAATAGGCGAAGCGATACCAAAGGGGATGATGGACGGAGCGCTTGAGCTAATCAAACACTCACCCCCAGTCAACTGATCTGGGTTTAATCCATCATCATTCTTTAGCTCACTCCACCACCCCAGTTCAGACATGGCAATATGCAAATCAGTCTGACCCTGTGCCTCATGGGAACAGTCCAGCCCGAACTGCCAAGCCATGTCTTCCCTGGACCCGGAAACAAGCATCCTGGGACCGGTTTCTGGCTATTCAGCCATCATCAGCCAGGCTAGCTTGAATCCAGTGGCAAAGTGAGCAAGGGACCCACGTCTGGGCATACCCTGCCAACTTAGGGCGAACAAAGCGATACCAAAGGGGATGATGGACGGAGCGCTTGAGCTAATCAAACACTCACCCCCAGTCAACTAATCTGGGTTTAATCCATCATCATTCTTTAGCTCACTCCACCACCCCAGTTCAGACATGGCCATATGCAAATCAGTCTGACCCTGTGCCTCATGGGAACAGTCCAGCCCGAACTGCCAAGCCATGTCTTCCCTGGACCGGAAACAAGCATCCTGGGACCGGTTTCTGGCTATTCAGCCGTCATCAGCCAGGCTAGCTTGAATCCAGTGGCAAAGTGAGCAAGGGACCCACGTCTGGGCATACCCTGCCAACTTAGGGCGAACAAAGCGATACCAAAGGGGATGATGGACGGAGCGCTTGAGCTAATCAAACACTCACCCCCAGTCAACTGATCTGGGTTTAATCCATCATCATTCTTTAGCTCACTCCACCACTCCCAGTTCAGACATGGCCATATGCAAATCAGTCTGACCCTGTGCCTCATGGGAACAGTCCAGCCCGAACTGCCAAGCCATGTCTTCCCTGGACCGGAAACAAGCATCCTGGGACCGGTTTCTGGCTATTCAGCCATCATCAGCCAGGCTAGCTTGAATCCAGTGGCAAAGTGAGCAAGGGAGCCACGTCTGGGCATACCCTGCCAACTTAGGGCGAACAAAGCGATACCAAAGGGGATGATGGACGGAGCGCTTGAGCTAATCAAACACTCACCCCCAGTCAACTGATCTGGGTTTAATCCATCATCATTCTTTAGCTCACTCCACCACCCCAGTTCAGACATGGCCATATGCAATTCAGTCTGACCCTGTGCCTCATGGGAACAGTCCAGCCCGAACTACCAAGCCATGTCTTCCCTGGACCGGAAACAAGCATCCTGGGACCGGTTTCTGGCTATTCAGCCGTCATCAGCCAGGCTAGCTTGAATCCAGTGGCAAAGTGAGCAAGGGACCCACGTCTGGGCATACCCTGCCAACTTAGGGCGAACAAAGCGATACCAAAGGGGATGATGGACGGAGCGCTTGAGCTAATCAAACACTCACCCCCAGTCAACTGATCTGGGTTTAATCCATCATCATTCTTTAGCTCACTCCACCACCCCAGTTCAGACATGGCAATATGCAATTCAGTCTGACCCTGTGCCTCATGGGAACAGTCCAGCCCGAACTGCCAAGCCATGTCTTCCCTGGACCGGAAACAAGCATCCTGGGACCGGTTTCTGGCTATTCAGCCGTCATCAGCCAGGCTAGCTTGAATCCAGTGGCAAAGTGAGCAAGGGAGCCACGTCTGGGCATACCCTGCCAACTTAGGGCGAACAAAGCGATACCAAAGGGGATGATGGACGGAGCGCTTGAGCTAATCAAACACTCACCCCCAGTCAACTGATCTGGGTTTAATCCATCATCATTCTTTAGCTCACTCCACCACCCCAGTTCAGACATGGCCATATGCAAATCAGTCTGACCCTGTGCCTCATGGGAACAGTCCAGCCCGAACTGCCAAGCCATGTCTTCCCTGGACCGGAAACAAGCATCCTGGGACCGGTTTCTGGCTATTCAGCCGTCATCAGCCAGGCTAGCTTGAATCCAGTGGCAAAGTGAGCAAGGGAGCCACGTCTGGGCATACCCTGCCAACTTAGGGCGAACAAAGCGATACCAAAGGGGATGATGGACGGAGCGCTTGAGCTAATCAAACACTCACCCCCAGCAAACTGATCTGGGTTTAATCCATCATCATTCTTTAGCTCACTCCACCACCTCAGTTCAGACATGTGGCCATATGCAATTCAGTCTGACCCTGTGCCTCATGGGAACAGTCCAGCCCGAACTGCCAAGCCATGTCTTCCCTGGACCGGAAACAAGCATCCTGGGACCGGTTTCTGGCTATTCAGCCGTCATCAGCCAGGCTAGCTTGAATCCAGTGGCAAAGTGAGCAAGGGACCCACGTCTGGGCATACCCTGCCAACTTAGGGCGAACAAAGCGATACCAAAGGGGGATGATGGACGGAGCGCTTGAGCTAATCAAACACTCACCCCCAGTCAACTGATCTGGGTTTAATCCATCATCATTCTTTAGCTCACTCCACCACCCCAGTTCAGACCTGGCCTGGCAGTTCGGGCTGGACTGTTCCCATTGGGCACAGGGTCAAGACTGATTTGCATATGGCTGGGTTCAAACTGGAATGGCATGGTGAGCAAAAAACGATGGATTTAGGCCCAGATCTCTGTACTGGGGTGAATGTATGACATTGTTCTGCATTCTGTCCATCAATTGTTGTTTTTGCATTTGTCACCCAGAGTGGGACGGGTATGCCCAGACGTGGGTCCCGTGCTCTCCATGCCACTGGAATCAAGCTATCCTGGCTGAAGAGGGGTGAAACCCGAAACCGGTCCTAGGATGCTTGTTTCCAGTCCAGGGAGGACCTGGCCTGGCAGTTCGGGCTGGACTGTTCCCATTGGGCACAGGGTCAAGACTGATTTGCATATGGCTGGGTTCAAACTGGAATGGCATGGTGAGCAAAAGAACGATGGATTTAGGCCCAGATCTCTGTACTGGGGTGAATGTATGACATTGTTCTGCATTCTGTCCATCAATTGTTGTTTTTGCATTTGTCACCCCGAGTGGGACGGGTATGCCCAGACGTGGGTCCCGTGCTCTCCATGCCACTGGAATCAAGCTATCCTGGCTGAAGAGGGGTGAAACCCCGAAACCGGTCCTAGGATGCTTGTTTCCAGTCCAGGGAGGACCTGGCCTGGCAGTTCGGGCTGGACTGTTCCCATTGGGCACAGGGTCAAGACTGATTTGCATATGGCTAGGTTCAAACAGGAATGGCATGGTGAGCAAAGAAACGATGGATTTAGGCCCAGATCTCTGTACTGGGGTGAATGTATGACATTGTTCTGCATTCTGTCCATCAATTGTTGTTTTTGCATTTGTCACCCCGAGTGGGACGGGTATGCCCAGACGTGGGTCCCGTGCTCTCCATGCCACTGGAATCAAGCTATCCTGGCTGAAGAGGTGAAACCCCGAAACCGGTCCTAGGATGCTTGTTTCCAGTCCAGGGAGGACCTGGCCTGGCAGTTCGGGCTGGACTGTTCCCATTGGGCACAGGGTCAAGACTGATTTGCATATGGCTGGGTTCAAACTGGAATGGCATGGTGAGCAAAAAAACGATGGATTTAGGCCCAGATCTCTGTACTGGGGTGAATGTATGACATTGTTCTGCATTCTGTCCATCAATTGTTGTTTTTGCATTTATTAAATAGGCGAAGGCAACATACACACAACGAATCCACATCAGATCAGGAAGGGTTTGAACCTTATTCTGTGATGAAATTCAATTTAATACTTCAGCATGAAACTTTTGCTCCACCTTTTCAATCTAGTTCTGCATCCCGAATTCTGTAACAAGAAAGCAGTTGGATGGTTTTTCACCTTTCATTACTGTTAAAATCTTTACTTCACCTTTTACTCTAACTGTAAAGCAACCACATGACCTAACCTTAAAGTCCAATGCACTATGGAGCCTCTGGGATAAAGCCTAAGCTCAAGGAATGCTTTGTGATCAGAGACAATTCTCCCCATATCACTTTTCCCGGGGCTTGGCATACATATGGGGGGCATAATGAAAGTGAAACAGATGTCTCTTGTGGGGGCCTGCGACTCTTTGTGCAACTGCCTGAGCCATTATTTCCCATTAGTGGTGCCCCTGCTTCTCATGGGGTAGCAGTTCATCACAGTATAGCCCTGTTAGCTTATGGGTACACTGACCTGTCCGTGACAAGCCATTGAGTCGGCTGCCACAGGCTGGTACATTTTTCCTAGGGACCCTATATGGACATTTCAATTGGCCATGTGGGAGCCTACGTTCATGTGGTTTGTCTGGTGTCCCGCTATAATCCGGCTGCCAGCGAGGTAGCCAACAGTTCTTGTTCTTCTCTCACCTGCCTACGTGGTTGTGCCGCTGGAAGGAGCCTGGTGTTTGCACTTGGCTGTCCTGCCTCTGAACTGTTGAGTACAATGGAGTATTTTCAGCCCAGGGGAGGCCTTAGCAAATGAGCCACCCTTAGAGGCCATGGGCTTCCTGGACCTGATGTCACTGTCAGGGTGTTGGCTTTGCCCCCAGGACAGTGGCACTCAACTGCAGATTATTACTGAAACCACTGAATGTATTACACATTTTCTTGGCTGGATGACCTTGTGGACTCTGCAACTCTTCAGCTAAGAGGAGCAACAAATGTTGTTTTTACTGGCCCCAATTGGCCAATTTCAACCGTTTTTTTTCTTTACACTCCTGGTAGAATACTCCAGCCTCCATGAAAGTCAGAATAGGGTCTCTGGGCCTCTTAACATGGTGAGATATTTCCTGGAGCTGATTTTTGACTGCTTTTCCTCTGAAGAGGGAGAGATGAGGGACTTGCCCTCCTGCCTCCATATCTCCTAATAGTCTTTTTAGTGGTTCTAGGCTCTTTTTAAATCTCTAGAACCAAGCCCTGCCTCCTTCCAGCAGTGGGGACTTGTGAAAATCCCAGGAGATGCTCTCCTGTCTGGGATCTTGGAATTCTCCTCAACCTGCGATCTTCAGCAGCACCCTGTAGTGATCAAGGCAGGTTAAAATGCCTGCCTGCCAGCCAGCCTCCTGGTCACTTGTAGGGTACCTGTGTACTCCTCAAGAGGTAGCTCCCTTCAGTGGTACCCACCATAGGAACAGTGCACAGAAGACCAAGGGAACCCTCTCCTTCAGGGCCCCCAGCATGTAAACGCTCTACTGTCTACCAGACGAGTGGGGGGGTTAGTGTTACTTGCCCTGGTGGCAAGAGACTTTATTTCTCTTCCAATGATTCTCTATGGGGAGTGAAGGTGGAACTCCTGCCCAGCGTCTCACATCATCACTCCAGATCACTAGCTATGCCTGTGCTCAAGAAGCATAAGTAATGTGTTGCCATTTCAATTTCCCTCCAAGCCTGATTTCTGCGAGTTCTGATGGCCTTGCAGCTCTAACTAGTGCCGTAGCTCTGCACCCTTCAGAGAATGAAAAATTGCATTTCTATGGCTAAAATAATAGTCAAAAACAAATTCAACAAATCAACTCTAAATCTTAGCCAGTTGCTCAACATGAAGTTAAGCTTAATGTTAGCTTTAGGCATAACCCTGAGTCTAACACTAGCTCCGGTTATTCCTCCAAATCCTAAGGGACTCTGACATACTGGGTAATCCTTCTGACAAGTATTGACTGCTATGTTATCTTCAGAAACTGAGTTCTGCTCTGCAACACCTTCCACAGATCTCCCTTCTGGGGTCTGACTCCTGGGAAGTAGCGTCAGTTCATCTGCCAAGAATAAATCTCGGAGTGTCAGTTAACTTTAGCAACTCAGACAGTTAAACTGTGAGTAACACAGAATAATTATATTGCTTAGGGAAAACTGTTTCTCGAAGTATATATTAAGAACATTTATTGTGCTTCATTAGAAGAGTAAGATACAGTAGTCCTGAAACTCAAAATGTGCAGATTAGAATGGTATAATGTGGCTCTCTTCTAACTTTGTGTGCCACCTAGAGTCAGAGGACTTAGGACCTCAGCCTTCACTTCTCAAAAAGTCTATGTTGTGTTTTGGACTTGCACAGAATCAGGCTTATACGTAGTTTTGTTTGTTTAGCCTTAGTTGCTTTGTTATGTATGCACAAGCAACCAACAAGGAGAGAAACGCGCTGACCCCGGCAGCTCCCAGAAATTGAACCGCACGTGTATCGGCAGGGGCCAGCGGATGGAGGACTCTGCTGCAGCCCGACTTTCAACCTCCCGACTCGTTTGGTAGCATTCCAAGCAGACACGTACTTCTTTCTTCCGTAAGTCCTAAAGAGGCCTGAATGTTAGTGAGACCGAAACACATCGACCATGCTCTGTGGAGGAGCCATCTAA
Source organism: Calotriton arnoldi (assembly GCA_963921515.1). Classification (NCBI taxonomy): domain Eukaryota; kingdom Metazoa; phylum Chordata; class Amphibia; order Caudata; family Salamandridae; genus Calotriton; species Calotriton arnoldi. Next base: position 7,071 of record CAWUFW010030425.1, read on the forward strand.
TCTTCAAAAGTTTAAATATTTGAATGGACACATAATCAAAAAAGGTTTGGGGCAGGAACGCCCCTCTATGTGACACCATTTAAGGACTATCTCCTATGTGGATTGTGTACGAAATGAGTAGTGCAACCACACCTACTCCTGTCTTGGAAGAAGCCTCTCACGGAGGGCACGGAGGGCAACAGGTCCTCAAGAGAGGCTTTATGATACAAAAGGCTTCTGAAGTTAGTGATGGTTCTACACCTACAGCATTCTTCCTTTTCCTGGGTTCACATCATGAGCTGGTTTCTTATTTAGTCCTAGGGCCCACCATAGCTCTTGAGTGTAGGGGGATTAGGGTGGAAAACATACCTGCCCCATTGATTCCCCCTTTCGGATGCTTGGAACTTTCACTTCGTCTAAGGTAAACTAAAATACCAGTTTCCAGCACAAAGTTGTATCCCAAAGTTGGTGTTGTTTGTGACAAATCAGCCAGTCACTGAAGTGCTGAATATAGCCTTATAGCGGGCTATACCGGCTATTAAAGGCCCGCTCTCGCGTTAAAGGCCCGAGCCGAAGGCGAGGGACTTTAACAAGGGTAAGGGACTTTAATAGCCGGTATAGTCCTGCTACGAAGGGCTATAAGGCTATTAGAACATTCTGCCACTAGAGGGCAGAATGTTCTAACAAATAAAACAAAGGCTTTTCGAAGCTCGAGGGGATTTAAATCCCCTCGAGCTCCGAGTGGCCTTTGAAAAACATTGGAATGTTGCTCTGCGGGCCTTTACCGGCCCGTAGAAGCAGGGAGCACTCCATTGTCTTCAATGGAGCTCCCAACATTCCAATGTTCTAATGGCACTTAAATACTTGGAGGAAACCAATCAAATGTGAGAGCAACCTTTTAGTCCCATAATATTTTAAGTGTTTCTGAAACCATGGTGATGTCACAAATTCTAGTAAGGTAAATGAGTTATGGATTCTTACCAGATTTGCTCCAGCCAGTCAGAGGCAGGGAATGGAGATCTTTAACCTCAGCTGAACACAGAATCAACCAAATAAGAGCTCAGCTTTCCTGTTTGGTATCCAGTCCTGTGGTGAGGAGGAATCCTATAATGCATGCAGTCTTTCACGATCTGTGGTGATGGAAGACTGTTCATTCTGATGCTTGTGGTTGTGGCTTTTGTTGGTCTATCCCAGACACTTGCAATACTAAGCAAAACTACCTCTCACACATAGGAAGTTTAAATTGGCAGCATCTCCAATATGCAATTGGAAGAGAACAGCTGTCAGCAAGGTAAACTACTGAGATCAATTGAAACTCTCCGGTGAGAGGTTGAGGAAGGAGTAGCCCGACTCTTCATGAAGAATCCGAACACCCTCAAGCGAGTGGGGACTCCCAGTTAAGACTAGTGTGTACATTTTAGAACAGTGAAGTACGTGTAAATTCTCCCCACTGGTGTCTAGAACTATCATCATATACCGCCAACCACCAGTCTCCTCTTAGCCTGCTAAGCCTTCTTAAGAAAGGGTATGATGTTGCATACCTCTTCTCCAACAAATTCTAGCACTCTTTTGCAGAAAGGCATCCAACTCACTTGGTGCACCATTCAGAGGCCCTCAGAGATAGGTTTCACTGATCACAAACGGCACCAGGTCTTCCAGAATTGTACAATCAAAACTGGCCCCATCTAACACTGTCCAAAGGTCCTGACCCTGTCCTTGTGTTAACCTTAAACCTAACTGTAGTATTGTGCCTAAGTGTAACTCTAACCCTAGGCCAAATGTGAGAGAAATGCTAAACTCTCAGGAAATATGGTAAAGCAGAATACATTTTGTGTATTTCAAGGTAAGAACAACAGTTAGATATTGAGTATGATGTGGCTGTCATTGAATAGATCTAGTTTGGTTTATCCCACACAGTGCTCTTAAAACTACTGTAGCCACAAATCGCTGGAAGTCGTGGAGCATCCTTGTTTCCTTATTGGTTGTTGCATTTTACAAACAGGAATCTCCGCAATGTGATTGCACTGGCTATCACTACAGTGGGGCTGGTCTGTGCTTCTCTGCCTTCTTTCTCTTCCCAAAAGGCTATACTAAGTCTCACAAGAACATGAGTTATTAATTACAGATTTTAACAAATGGGAAGCCCATTTTTCCATGCAATACTTCATACGTAGCACATTTATAATAGTCCAATAACTCCATCTTTGGTTCCTGGTGGTCTGCATTATGACTGCCCCTGTGGTTGGAATAGTTCCCGAAGCCTCCATAGATCCAAAGAGCTCCTCTGCACACAGCAGATTTTTCAAGAGGACTGCATTTAAAGTTTTGGTTCCAGCCTTCTCGTCACGTTTGAGACAGTTTGTAGGTTTTGACAGACAGGAGACTGCATCACAAACGTGGTGGAGGTCCCATCCACTGTACTACAAATGCATTATAGTTTATGGCAGTGGTTTGTAACCTTTTCACTTCTGAGGACCCCACTAAATAGATACTGGAACCCGGGGACACCCACTGAATTATTATTGGATTCCAAGGACCCCCACTGAATCATTACAAGAAGCAGGGGACCCCGCCTTAAACATTTTTAATGATTTGAAGCGCAAAACTATAGACAAAAGAAAACATGTATTCATCATCAAACACACAAATTATGAAATTTTATTTAAGTCACAAACAAAGATAAAAATCAGATTTTAATAGGAAGATTGGAGCGTTTCTAAATTCAATTGAGGCCATTTATTGTCCATACTATATTCTGTTTGATGCACTTGACTGCTTCCACTATTCAAACTGAGGATATCTAATATTTAGCTTCTATTTTCCAATTCCTTCACATATACAGGAAGTTTTAAATTTTTCAACTGCACATTTTGCTTTTTCACTTATGTACATTTTATTATTCTGTTAATACTAATTTTCAAGGCAGTCATGGACCCACCAGAGTAAGCTTTGCGAATCCCAGGGTTCCCCAGACCACAGGTTAAATACCCACGGTCTATGGCACTTGTAATATGACGGAAGGGATATCTGTCACATTTTTATATAGTATCCAGTCTGCCAAACTCTAATCAAAACCCTTAGTCTTGTAAAAGTAAGGGGCCAAGCACCAAATGTGTGTCTGTCACTCTCAATAAGTGATATTTGAGGTGTTTGTTAGTCACATTTACAAAATGCTCTGCCTTCGACTTTATGGTTTATTTTCATGTCACTGGAACCCCTCAATTGCATTGTAGTACTTTAATATATAGTAACCCATTGTGTTTGTGTGTATATGTATACAACTCTCAAGGATATCAAATGTGCTTCTCTGATTAAGACCTTTGGTGGGATGCCCATCTTGAAATTCAGACTGATGAGTGCTGTAACTACATATGTTAAATGGGATGCCAAGTGTATTTTTTAGACCACATCTTAATGCATCAGCGGAGTGGCACACAATAAGGTGCTGTTTGAGTGACCTGTCGCTGTTCTTCTTTCAGGGAGCCACCGCCACATATTTGAGGAAGCAGGGTTCACAGAGATTCGCTCTTACCGTTACTGGGACAATGAGAAGCTGATGCCTGATGTGAAAGGACTGATGGACGACCTTGAGGTACTTGGAAAAACTTGAAAAATATTTTTAATAGTGACTCTACAGTAGGCAGACAAAGCTTCCTTATTCACTAGTTCACTTTGTGAACAGAGGGAATCGTGGACAAGTCACGCACACATTAACTAACTAAGGATTTTGATTTAAAAAGGACCAAGGTTCAGACAATGTGGAAAATAACATTTTGGCTGTTCATCTGGCCACCAGTGCAGGAGCACAGTGCAAACGTTGAACCACTGCATAATTCTCCAAAATGAGTGTGTAGAACTAATCAGTAGTAAACCCTATACAAGAGGTAGGAATAGAGTGCAGAAAGGCGTGGTTAGTTTTTTTAATTTGTGAAAGCCGTCAAACTCATGAGTTTGTGGACATTCAAAAACTCCTACATGACACTTTCCCACCCTGGGAACGGTTGGAGTTTTACTTCAGTAAAGGACTGGAATAACTTCTCTGGTAGGGTGAAAAGTGGGATGGATCACCTCCAAACAGAGGTTCTTGAGATTGGAGGGAGAGAGTGGCAAGATATTCTCCCTTTGTAGGAAAAAAGAAATAAAATGTGCATTTGCACCTCAGGTTGCATTTCTGCAGTGCTTGAATGTACGCTATGTATAGATTTGGAGAGACAGGAGAAAAAGCAACGTCACACGACATTCCTAGTCGTACGTGTGGAAACATGCACCTTGTGCAGCCTTCATAGCATACTACTGGCGTGTTTGCGAATTCCCAAAAGTAGTGAAAACTGCACCCACTCGTGGATATCCTACTATTGGCCCAGATGTACTCCTATTTTTTGAGTCAAGCCCTGTCTCCATTGTAGATGTAGTCTGCTCAGCGGAAGGATGAAAGTCATTTGAGGGTGTAAGTTCCTTTTAAAGACACCCATCTCTTTCCCCAGAACAGACGTCTTTATGTTGGCACAAGCCCCCCCGGAGGCCCATAATGGTCCCGGGAGCGCCGGACTCCAGCCAAGGGGGCATTTATTATGCCCCTGGGAAACAGAAACTAACGCCATGGCTTGACCGGAAGTTCCTCCCCCATATTTCTGATAAAGCATCACACTTGGATACTTTTACACTTTTATGGAGATCTGGCTGCCAAAAAGCATGTTGATAATCTTGTATTTTAGTGCATTTTCAAAAAGGGTAAATTAACATAACTGTAATGTTTGACTTGTTATCTTCAAAACTTGCAGTTTTTAGTTGTGAGAAAATATGTTTGACATTGTGGGGGCCGAGATTTGTTTCTTTTTCTACTTATGGTGTGTGTGTGGAATTAATACGTTTGAAGACCATTGCGCTAGAAGATAACAGTGGAATCGACACTAATGCCTGTGATCATAAATTTCAAGAGAGATGGCCTATGGCATTTCAAAGATACTCTAGATTAATTTGGGTGCTTCTGTGGTGCCCCATGATCATCTTATTCACCGTCTACGCTATAATCGTTTATTTTTATTCTCTAAAGGACTTCTCAATGTCCCAGGTGCCCTCTGTTGTCTCTCCTGCCCCCTGCCCCTACTTTACAAAACACTTGTCCCATCCAGGCTGATTTCTAGGAAACCAGTAAGACAACATTGCCCAATTGTCCTCGATTCCAAGTATTAGTCGGTAAACCATGGCTTTGCGAGGTTTTCATGCTACTTTTTTTGGCGCCTGCGCTAGAAACTCCTGGCACATGTTTCTGAGGCCTGGTAAGGATTTTAAAGGCTGTGTTGTACTTGTTACTTACAGCTGTATTTCACATCTGTTTTAATGTATCAAGGTTGGAAAGTAGAACGATTTACGTCACTTAAACCTTGAAAGGAGACAGAGAGAGAGGCAGTGCTGTATTCCACACTTATGTGGAAGCTTGCTTTTCCCTTTTTCTGGAATTTTAAAGTATTATTTTAACAACATCTTTGTTCTTTTGTTTTAGTGCGCAATGCGCAACAGACAACTGTTTTCCCTCCTTTGAAGAGTACAGCGTACTTTGCTGGTCCGTAAAATTCTAAAATTACAAATGCAATGGTACCATCTGATTTAAAGTTCGATGGACCCCTCCAGATCAGCCTGCCGTTTGCCAACTGGGAAGTGCTAGTCTCTGCTCAATTAACTCTTCAGAAAGTAATTTAGGGAATTAATTTTAATCAGAAAAATGGTGTGCTGCAATTTGGAAAATGAGGAATACAGGAGGAGAACGTGGGTGAGGGTAAGCATACTTTTGGGATATTGTGTACCTATTTATTCAGGTTTTACCTTAAATACATTGCTAGTAGAATGAATCCTACATACCGAATAAGAGACTGGTCATTAAGTGACTTCTAGAGGAGCTGGAAGGAAAGGATCCTTATGTTGGTTGTTATAATGTGGGACTAGTGGATCTCATGAGAACACGTGGATTACAATAATGGCCTTGCTGGTACAGTCTTTCATATACAGTTGTGTGATATTGGTGTATTATTGTTTCTTGATGCTGTAGTTGCAAGGAAGGCCTTCAAGGTGCTTCTTTTACCAGGTAAACACCACAGGGAAAAGGATGGGTAATTTGGTTACTCCGCCTGCAAGTCATTGGTCCCATTAGGATTGGAGGTGGCTTTCGGTGCTCATTTTGTTTTGTCATGTGTTTTGTAAAACTCTATTGTTCGAAATGCTAACATATATTTAATATATATATATCCTTTAGCTTTAGTTCACGTCGCTGACTACATGAGGCGCTTCTCTCTCTCGGTGCGTGACCCTTGGCTGAACCACGCCAAATTACATTTTCCAAATACCTCGAAGTGAAGGAAAAAAGGGTCGCACTTCCAGATTAGGTGTTTAACAATCCTTTATACGGGTGTAAACCGTGATCAAGTTCTCGGAGGAGAACGAAACGCGTTGGTGCAGCTTTTGAACAGCTGATGAAACGAAAATAAAGGATTGTTAAAACACCTAATCTGGAAGTGCGACCTTTTTTCCTTCACTTCGAGGGATTTGGAAAATATATATATATATATATTATCTACTGGCGGTCGCCAGTAGATAGTTATAGTTAGGACCTATTTTCCATAGGAAATCCGCGACATTCGATTTGAAATAACTCTCTTGCCGGTTGACGAATCTTCGCGAAATTTTCAAACTTTATGGCCCGCTCCGGTCCGCTCCTACCCTGAAAGTCTCGGGGTGATTCATCAAGCGGGGGCTGAGAAAAAGGGGGTCCCAAAACGTGTTTTCCCCATTCATTTTCCCATAGGAAACTTTAGACACGGCTACAGCCCGAACTGCTGAACGAAATTACACCAAATTTGGCAAAGAGGTAGTTCTTGGTTCAGAAAGAACCCTTTTGTTAAATGGTGTAAATCCGTTCAGTAGTTGCGGAGAAATTAAAAAAATAAGAGTCAAAAAATCAATTTCCTAACCACACATGTCATCGTGAGATCTGATTGGCTGTCAGCACTTCATCCTGGAATTGCTGGCAGCCATCTTGAGACCAATATACATGATAGTACCCCATTGAAATGCCTTGTAGTGAATCAAAGATTTTGAGGCTTACCAAAAGGAGAACTATTAAGGGTGATAACAGACTTTAGTTACATTAGAATTCATTTGTTGATGGTACCATACTAATTTCAGGAATTGTGGTGTGTTCTAAGGTGATTTTACCCTGTGAAAAACCTTCTGCTGGGATATCATGAATCATGTTTGAGAGAAAACTATTTTCACATGCTTGTCCGATACAGTTTTGGAAGGTGCTCCAGAAGCTAAAATGAGAGCATATTTTCTGTAAATTCACATTATCTTTCTCAGTCATGTGAGAATGAAGTCTGACATTCTCTGTAAAACATGTACATCCAACAAGGGCAGAGACTGTCAGTTGATTCCTTTGTGTTCTACTGCAGCTTCCCAGAGTGTTCTAAAGAACAACTAGAGTGCTAACAGCCTTACTTATGACAAAAGTATGGCACACCTGAAGCCATCTTGATTGGAATAAACTGGTAACACTTAAAACATTTAATTTAAAAAGGAACAAAATGATGGGGTTAATTTTGTCATAAAAATTATGGGTAGTGCTGTAGAAAGAAAAATTAGGACATGTTTCAAGTGTGATCTCAAATATCTTCCTGTTATATTTCAACAGGAGCAGCCTGCCAGTTGATGCCTTTGTGTTCTACTGCAGCTTCCCAGAGTGTTCTAAAGAACAACTAGAGCGCTAACAGCCTTACTTATGACAAAAGTATGGCACACCGGAAGCCATCTTGATTGGAATAAACCGTTAATACTTAAAACATTTAATTTAAAAAGGAACAAAATGAGGGGTTCTTTTTTAAATAGAAATTATGGTTAGTGCTGCAGAAAGAAAAATGAGGGCATGTTTTAAGTGAGATCTCAAATCCTCTTCTATTTCATTAGAAAATTCTGACATGCAGACTGAAACAATCACTTTCAATACCAGCAGCAGACTTCCAGTTAACTCCCTGGTGAGCAGTAGCTTTAGTACAGTGATCTAATGAGCAACTAGAGTGCTAACATTCTGAATTTATGGCAAATGTGAGACACATCTGAAGGCCTTCTTGATGGAATCAAAGTAAAAAACTGAAAGCATTTCCTACTGAGGAGACTGCAGTAAATGAGGAAATTAGGAAACTTCATAACAAAGAAGTCTTCCAAGATGGCCACCAGAGAAAAAAGAGCCCAAATGTAGCACAAATATTACCCAGATGTAGCCCACATATAGCCCAATGACAAAAGTGTGCAAAACACTTTTTATTTTTAGTTTTTTGCAGTTTTATGTAGTGCAGACTGGTCAGGTATTGTAGCGTTGCATCTTAAAACATGACCCCCTACACTACAAAAACACTACTGCACTACTCTAAACCCTAAAACACTACCCCAGCACGACTCCCTACACTACACAAGCACCACTGCACTATCCTAAACCCTAAAACACTACCCCCAGCATGACCCCCTACACTACACAAACACCACTGCACTACCCTAAACCCTAAAACACTACCCCCAGCACGATCCCCTACACTACCCAAACACCACTGCACTAACCTAAATCCTAAAACAATACCCCCAGCACGACCCCCTACACTACCCAAACACTACTGCACTACCCTAAAACATGACCCCTACACTACACAAACACCACTGCACTACCCTAAACCCTAAAACACTACCCCCAGCATGACCCCCTACACTACACAAGCACCACTGCACTACCCTAAACCCTAAAACATTACCCCCAGAACGACCCCCTACACTGCCCGAACACCACTGCACTGCCCTAAACCTTGAAACACCAGCCCCTGCACGACCCCCTACACTGTTCGAAACCACTGCACTGCCCTAAACCCTGAAACACCACCCCCAGCACGACCCCCTACACTGCCCGAACACCACTGCACTGCCCTAAACACTGAAACACCACCCCCTTCACGACCCCCTACACTGCCCGAACACCACTGCACTGCCCTAAACCCTGAAACACCACCCCCAGCACGGCCCCCTACACTGCCCAAACACCACTGCACTGCCCTATACCCTGAAACACTATCCCCAGCAAGACCCCCTACACTGCCCAAACACCATTCCACTGCCCTAAACCCTGAAACATCACCCCCAGCAAGACCCCCTACACTGCCCGAACACCACTGCCCTAAACCCTGAAACACCACCCCCAGCACGACCCCTACACTGCCCGAACACCACTGCACTGCCCTAAACCCTGAAACACCACCCCCAGCACGACCCCTACACTGCACGAACACCACTGCTCTGCCCAAAACCCTGAAACACCAGCCCCAGCACGACCCCCTACACTGCCCGAACACCACTGCACTGCCCTAAACCCTGAAACACCAGCCCCAGCACGACCCCCTACACTGCCCGAACACCACTGCACTACCCTAAACCCAGAAACACCACCCCCAGCACGACCCCCTACACTGCCTGAGCACCACTGCACTGCCCTAAACCCTGAAACACCAGCCCCATCATGACCCCCTACACTGCCCGAACACCACTGCACTGCCCTAAACCCTGAAACAGCAGCCCCAGCACGACCACCTACACTGCACAAACATCACTGCACTGCCCTAAACCCTGAAACACCAGCCCCAGCATGACCCCCTACACTGCCCGAACACCACTGCACTGCCCTAAACCCTGAAACACCATCCCCAGCACGACCCCCTACACTGCACGAACACCCCTGCACTGCCCTAAACCCTGAAACACTACCCCCAGGAAGACCCCTACACTGCCCGAACACCACTGCACTGCCCTAAACCCTGAAACATCACCCCCAGCAAGACCCCTACACTGCCCGAACACCACTGCCCTAAACCCTGAAACACCACCCCCAGCAAGACCCCCTACACTGCCCGAACACCACTGCACTACCCTAAACCCTACAACACTACCCTCAGCACGACCCCCTACACTACACAAGCACCACTGCACTACCCTAAACCCTAAAACACTACCCCCAGAACGACCCCCTACACTGCCCGAACACCACTGCACTGCCCTAAACCTTGAAACACCAGCCCCTGCACGACCCCCTACACTGTTCGAACACCACTGCACTGCCCTAAACCCTGAAACACCACCCCCAGCACGACCCCCTACACCGCCGAACACCACTGCACT
>CAWUFW010030426.1:0-17252 GCA_963921515.1 Calotriton arnoldi
AGGCATCCAGCCCCTATGAGTGGGGATGGTAGTAGTGACAGTGCATCCAGCCCCCCATGGGTGGGTGGTGGTAGTGGTAGGCATCCAGCCCCCTTGGATAGGGGTGGTGGTAGTGGTAGGCATCCAGCCCCCATGGGTGGGGTGGTGGTAGTGGTAGGCATCCAGCCCCCCTGGGTAGGGGTTGTGGTAGTGGTAGGCATCCAGCCCCCCATGGGTAGGGGTGGTGGTGGTAGTGGGCATCCAGCCCCCCTGAGTAGGGGTGGTGGCAGTGGTAGGCACTCCAGCCCCCATGGGTGGGGTGGTGGTAGTGGTAGGCATCCAGCCCCCTGAGTAGGGGTGGGTGGTAGTGGTAGGCATCCAGCCCCCTATGAGTGGGGATGGTGGTAGTGACAGGCATCCAGCACCCCATGAGTAGGGGTGGTGGTTATGTAGGCACCCAGCCCCCATGGGTGGGGTGGTGGTGGTAGGCATCCATCCGCCCCTGAGTGGGGGTGGTGGTAGTGGTAGGCATCCAGCCCCCCATGGGTGGGGTGGTGGTAGTGAGTAGGCATCCAGCCCCCCTGAGTAGGGGTGGTGGTAGTGGTGAGGCATCCAGCCCCCTATGAGTGGGGATGGTGGTAGTGACAGGCATCCAGCACCCCATGAGTAGGGAGATGGTGGTAGCGGTAGGCATCCAGCCCCCATGGGTGGGGGTGGTGGTAGTGGCAGGAATCCAGCCCCCCTGGGTAGGGGTGGTGGTAGTGACAGGCATCCAGCACCCCATGAGTAGGGGTGGTGGTAGTGGTAGGCATCCAGCCCCCATGGGTGGGGTGGTGGTAGTGGTAGATATCCAGCTCCCCTGAGTAGGGGTGGTGGTAGTGGTAGGCATCCAGCCCCCCATGGAGTAGGGGTGGTGGTGGTGGTGAGGCATCCAGCCCCCTATGAGTGAGGTGGTAGTAGTGACAGGCATCCAGGCCCCCATGGGTCGGGGTGGTGGTAGTGGTAGGCATTCAGCCTCCCCGGGTAGGGGTGGTGGTAGTGACAGGCATCCAGCACCCCATGAGTAGGGTGTGGTGGTAGTGGTAGGCATCCAGCCCCCATGGGTGGGGGTGGTGGTAGTGGTGAGGCATCCAGCCCCCCATGGGTAGGGGTGGTGGTAGTGACAGGCATCCAGCACCCCATGGGTAGGGGTGGTGGTGGTGGTGAGCATCCAGCCCCCATGGGTAGGGTGGTGGTAGTGGTGGGCATCCAGCCCCCATGGGTAGGGGTGGTGGTAGTGGTAGGCATCCAGCCCCCCATGGGTGGGGTGGTGGTAGTGATAGGCATCCAGCCCCCTATGAGTAGGGGATGGTAGTAGTGACAGGCATCCAGGCCCCCATGAGTTGGGGTGGTGGTAGTGGTGGGCATCCAGCCCCCCTGAGTTGGGGTGGTGGTAGTGACAGGCATCCAGCACCCCCTGAGTAGGGGTGGTGGTAGTGGTAGGCATCCAGCCCCCATGGGTGGGGTGGTGGTAGTGGTGAGCATCCAGCCCCCCCTGAGTAGGGGTGGTGGTAGTGGTAGGCATCCAGCCCCCATGGGTGGGGTGGTGGTAGTGGTAGGCATCCAGCCCCCATGGGTGGGGGTGGTGGTAGTGGTAGGCATCCAGCCCCCATGGGTAGGGGTGGTGGTAGTGACAGGCATCCAGCACCCCATGAGTAGGGGTGGTGGTAGTGGTAGGCATCCAGCCCCCATGGGTGGGGTGGTGGTGGTGGTAGGCATCCAGCCCCCCTGGGTAGGGGTGGTGGTAGTGACAGGCATCCAGCCCCCATTGGTGGGGGTGGTGGTAGTGGTAGGCATCCAGCCCCCCTGGGTAGGGGTGGTGTGTGGTAGGCATCCAGCCCCCCATGGGTGGGGGTGGTGGTAGTGGTAGGCATCCAGCCCCCATGAGGTAGGGGTGGTAGTTGGTGGTAGGCATCCAGCCCCCATGGGTGGGGTGGTGGTAGTGGTAGGCATCCAGCCCCCTATGAGTGGGGATGGTAGTAGTGACAGTGCATCCAGCCCCCTGGGTAGGGGTGAGTGGTAGTGGTAGGCATCGAGGGCCCCTATGGGTGTGTATGGCATTGGTGTTGGCCATCCCGCCCCTATGGTTCTGCTGTTGCTGGTGTACGTCATTTGTGCATCCCTATGTGTGTGTGACATATGTCTGGTACGTGTCGCTTGTTTGTGTTGTGGGTGTTTGACTTACCGTCTGCGCCGTACGCGTCCCGTACCTGTTCCGGTAATAGATGTAGAGTATTGGTAGGACCTGCGCGATGGGATTCATGGTTGATTCGTCTCGTTCGTGTTTCTGCGTGGCTTTGTCTCGTACTCCTGCCGCTGACTTGTTCGCCTCGTAGCCGTGGATCATCTTGTGGGCGCGAATCGGAGCTTATGTGCGGCTCTCCCGGATGCTGTGGACGTGGCCGGACGTAGCGACGAGTTCGGCGGGTACGGAAAGCGCATCGTACTTGTCCGTCCGGAAGGTGCTGTGTATTTGCTTCCGTGCAACTCGATTCGGCGTTTGCGGATCCGGCTCGGGCGGTGAACAGGAGCTGGAATGGGTAAGTACGGCTCGCTCGGAATTTGTGCTGTTATGCGCATCGTACTTGCTCGCTCGGACGACTGTTCGATTCGGTCGGAAATACGCATTCGGCTGGGGTTTTTTCCGGGCGAATGGCGTTAGGTGCCATACCGGCCCGGATCGGAATCGACCCCAGAGTGTTTACCATCCGGCACGCGGCTCACCTCTGCCAACTCCAATGCTGGAAAATAGTATTCCGTTGCCGTCAGGAGCAGCAGGATTGCATCAACCATATTTGGATTTCACAGTTGTGCTTGCGGCTTTCTAGCGAGAGCTGCTGATGGAGTGACTCGCATTGCGGGATGCGGTTAGCATTGGAATATACCTGTCACTATAAGCTGGATGCTAGCAACACACTTGATGTGCTTTTGGCCAATCGTTTGCACCTGCATACCACACTTAAAACACACTTCATTTCAGACCATGATTCTTTGCCATTCCACTGCACTACAACATTTTCTAGCAGAACCTTTGCCAGCTAAGTGAGGTCATTCTGTTGCTTTTTCCTGTTTGTTGTCCCTTTTTTCTTTCATTTATTTCCTTGTGCTTAATTAATTTGATTTCATCACTTTTATTTGGATTTTGCCAGGGCACAAAAATCTATGTTTCAAAGAGGGATTATTGTCAGTCATGGTGGATGAAATCATAAGAGTAGAGCTACAATTGTTTGGAGCACAAGTCCAAAAATACACCCCATCTGAGCAAGGGACATGTGGTCCAGAGTAGTTGACAGAGTGAATGCTGTAGCCAGGATGCTTGTTTCCGGTCCAGGGAGGACCTGGCTTGGTAATTCGGTCTGGACTGTTCCCATGAGGCACAGGGTCAAGACTGATTTGCATATGGCTGGGTCCAAGACTGGGAGTGGCGTAGTGGGCAAAAGAACAATGGATTTAACCCAGATCTCTTGACTGGGGAGAATGTATGAATCATTCAGCATTCTGTCCATCATTTGTTGCAGTTTAGCCAATAACCTGTGCACATAGGAGCAAATTAGTAAGAGGTGGAACGACCTGCCGGGGAAAGTGCATTCCCTTCCCTCCAAGCGTCACCTGGAGGCCCAGAGGACTGGTGGTGGATTTCCCAGGACCTCTTTACAATTCATTGCCTGGGAGGAGAAGGTCTTTCAGATCTTACATCCTGAAGGCTTGACAGGAATCTCTGGTGGATTGGAGACTGGTAAGTTATAATTTCAAAAGTGTCACCTAAACCTAAATGTCCTGTTTGCTTTGAAAGTAGCTGCTGCTAACATGTTCAGCAGAATGCTTTTAATATAAACCAAAATATATCAGTAATATCTTGGTTGGGTTGTTTGTTGTATTGAGTTGTATTTAAGATAACAGGTTTCAATGGCCATCACATTTCACATGATGTTATGGTGCTTGTAAATGTTTGTACTCCATATAACAAACAACATATATGTGTTTCACATAGTAAATGTTGGTTCTCTCTCCTACTGCAGATTTACACAAGTCACAATTTTGCAAGTGTTGTGAATGTGTCATTGAAATAACTACAACTAGCATGGTTCACTGATGGAATATCGATGACAAAAACATTGATGTTAAAAATATCGAAACAAAATATATAGAATACCAAAATATCGACCCCATACCTACACAGGTAAGTACAAAAATATCGATGTAAAAAAATAGATGTAAAAAATATCGCTTTAAATATATATATAACAAAATATAACAAATAAACTTAATAGAAAGATAAAGTAAACACACAAACATAATAATTGATATATATGTATATATATATATATATATATTCACTGAAAAAACCATAGGTTTTAGGGACAGTTATAGTTAGTTGGACATTGCACTCGTACAAAACCCGTGAAATTCCCCCGTTATAGTTAGTTCAGCTAACGATAACTCACGCCCCGCAATGCACTGCGGTTCTACCGAGGAATAAGATGGCTGCCAACACTTCCTGGTTTGGAGTGTTGACAGCCAGTTAGCATGCAGCTACAGCGATCGGGAGAGGTCGCGCGGATCCACCGCGGCCATAGATATCAAAACTTTTATTTTGGATTTTCTCAGCAGCTACTGAGCCGGATTTACACCATTTTTAAAAAGGGTGCTTTCTGAACCAAGCACTACCTTTTTGCCAAATTTGGTGTAATTCCGTTCGAGCAGTTTTTGCTGTAGCACTTGCCATAAAGTTTCCTATGGAAATTGATTTTTTCACTCTTATTTTTTGAATTTCTCACGAACTACTGAACGGATTTACACCATTTAAAAAAAGGTCGCTTTCTGAACCAAGCGCTACCCTTTTTGCAAAATTTGGTGTAATTCCGTTCAGCAGTTCGGGCTGTAGCCGTAGCTAAAATTTCCTATGGGAATTAACATGGAGAAAGCACGTTTTGGGACCCCCTTTTTTCTTTCGGCCGCTTGATGAATCACCCGAAACTTTCAAGACAGGAGCGGACCGGGAGCGCCCCACTAGTTTTGAAAATTTCACGATGATTCGTCAACGACATCAAAAGTTATTGGGAATAGAATATTACGGATTTCCTATGGATAATAGGTTCTAACTTATAACTATCTACTGGCGACCGCCAGTAGATAATATATATTTACTTTAAAATAATTAATAAACTATTATCTTTAATTTATTTTAAAAGTTTAAAATTATTTAAAAATAAAATATATATATATCAATAATTTAAAATATAATAAAACATTGTACAATAATTTAATACATTAAACTATTAAAAAATATTTAAACTTAAATTTCCAATACAATCAATACAACAGTAGGGAAAATGTTGGATAGCAAAATAATTAAATTTACTATTCCAACTCCAGTGAGTGCAACAGTAGGGAAAGTGTTGGATAGCGAAGAGACAAAAATTACGATTCAAACTCAAAAAAGTTAAAACTAAAACTAAAAAACATAAAAAATTATAAAAAATCATAATAAAATAAACAATATTTAAAAACGAAAAATAAAATATATCAAATATATAAAAATTGAAAATATTATAATATTAATTACATATAAAAACCTACAAATAATATATAATATAAAATAATAAATACATTTATAAAGCATAATTCTTTTAAACTACAAAATATTTACAATTAAATAAATTAATTAATACATAAATGTATTTATTGTATTTCCTACCCTATAACACCACCAATAACAAAACACTTCAACATTTCTAGTTACATTTTTTTCAAAATTAACATAATTAATAATTCATTAAATAAATATTATTAATAAAATAAAACTAATAAACATTAATTGACTACACACACTTTAACACTATAATATCCACAACACACACCTAAATTAAACTCTAAAATAATAAAACACAATTAAAACTTATTTAAAAATTAAAAACTATTACTATTAACAACTAATAATAAAGTCAATAAAATGTATTTAATACCCACCCTTTACCCTTTGAAAGTCAAAACAACAGGCAAAAATTTAACAATTACCCAAAATACATATCAAATAATTACCATTAATTAACAATTATATATTAATTAATTAAATACAAATTACTTCCCACCCTTTACTCCTTTAAACACCAAAACAAACACTGAAATTTAATTACACTATTACCATACTTAATTACCAATTAATTAATTAAGATTAATTAACATCCAATTATTAATTCTTCAATTATAAATAAATTACTTCCCACCCTTAACACATATAAACACCACAACACACCCTAAAATTAATTACACAATTACCATAATTAATTACAAATTAATGAATTAAAAATTAATTAACAGCCAATTATTAATTTGTCAATTAAATAAAAAAATACTTCCCACCCTTAACTCCTACAAACACCACCAGGGCCGGACTGGCTACCGGGCGTTTTGGCATGCTGCCGAGCTGGGGGCTGATGTTACTGCGGTGGGGGCTAATTTTAGTTGATGGAGACCTGCGTGTGCTACGAAATAAACAAAGCAAAAGCAATTTCGTTCCAGCGCACGAGGTCCCCATCAACGAAATCAGCCCCCAGCTCGGCAGCATGCCAAAACACCCGGTAGCCAGTCCGGCCCTGAACACCACAACACACACCTAAAATTATTTACACAATTACCATAATTAATTATCAATTACTTAATTTCAATTAATTATCAACCAATAATTAATTAATTAATAATGATTACTTTACACATTTAACACTATAACATCTCAATTAAACAAACATTAATAAATAAAAAATAATCAATAAATGTAATATAAATTAAATTACTTCCACCTATTCCCCTATAAACCCACAACCCGCTAAGGAACTAAAAACGCAAAATTCAAATTAATTTTTTTTTATTAACTACTAACATTTTAACACATATATTAAAAATACAAACAATTCTTATACAAAAAATCATACAACACATACATATAAACTAAATACTAAAATACATAACATAATTTTGCAAACCATATTAAACACTTCGATATTTTTAACATCGATATTACTTACTATAAAGCGATATTCTTGACCACGAGTATCTGTATGTCGATATTTCTGACCCACAATATTTGCAACTCGATATTTGTGCAAGTCTATATTTATGAATCGGTATTCTGTCTCTGCACCAACTACCATGATGCCATGTTTCAGTTTTGTGATAATAATATTGCCATTTCAGTTTGCTCATTCTCTCTTTTCTATCACATTTTTACATTATTTTTTTATCAATATCTATCTTAATGCTCTCTTTTTAAAATGGTTTGTGTTGAATTTTGTATGTTTGTCCTTTACTTGTCATGTCATTTAATTGATGTCATTAGTTTCACAAATCAACCTTTGTTGCCCTTTAAAATTTAAGGCATGTAAAATTGTATGCTGAAGAGAAGTGGCATATGTGAAAACTGAACTCTGCACTGTTCATATGATGACTAATAAAAAGTATCTCCAAGTTGTGTAAATGTCTTTTTTGAGCCTGCAAGGCTTTGGACGGAGGTAATTTCATGTATCTCGTCTCTACTGAGTTGAGTTGAATGGTTGGTACATTTCATGTATACTTACTAAGTTATATTTTTTACGTTGCAGGACATCTTACCTGGCTATTTGAAGTAGTTTAGTATGAAATATAAACTGTTTTGTAATTAATTAATTCACCACAGAAAGGTCTAATCATGTTATCCAATACCTTTTCCCTCTTAGGTTGGCACATTATATTTGAAAACAACAATTGGATGTCTAATCCACACTTTTACAAATTAATATTCTTTTGCATTCATGATAGGTCCAACAGCCAGAGCACGTGGGCAAACATCTGTGTGTCAGGAAACTTCCACTCCATCCCAGGGATCAAGTCTCCGAGAGGACTCCATTCTTGAAAGTACATAATGAAGAGGAGTGGCCTGGTCCATCTTGTCTGCCTGGGCAGATGGCTCCAGCGAGTCTCCCTCAGCCCACATCTACACCTCCCACCCCAGCTGTTACAACACCTCAGCAGACTGATACCTCCACTTCCTGTATCCAAAGCACGTAATGCCCATCTTTTGCCCCCCCCATCCTGGCTGGTGGTGATACAACACAACCACCACCTCCAGTTCAGCCTGGACCCAGTGGCACAGGGCACAATGGCTCAAGTCCACAGATTAGTGGGGGTAGGGCCATGAGGAGGGATCCTGTTGGCCACCATAGTGAGGCCACTGTGGTAACTGTCACCTAGGCCACTATTCACCAAGTCTTGGGAGCCCTCCATAAGTCAAAAACATGATGGGCCAGGTCCTTACAGAGCTCAGGACATGAAGCAGTTGCAGAAGAGCACAGTGTACAGAGGGAAATTCTAAACTCCAAATTGGACTCCCTGGCTGAGATGCTGCAGGACATTTAAACCAGTATGTGCAGGGCTTTTCCTGCACCACCTTCCTCTTTCTGTGGTCCAACTACATCTGGCCCTACTACATCTGCCTCAGCCACAGAGAAGGAGACCCTACCACAACAGGAAACACCTGCACCCACCTCATTCCCTGCAACTGTGGGTTCACCAGCCCCCCACAGGAGCACACCGGGAGAGGATGGCAAGACCACCACCACCACCAAGAGATGCCAAATACAATTTCCTTCGGTGTGTGACTACCATTCACTCTGTGGACTATTTTCTGGACACGTTGACCTTTCTGAGGCCAGTTGTTTTTTGGGCATGGTTTCATTCACTATGACTAACTTTTTCTTATTTGTTTTTGGTTTGTCAACTTTTACTTTATTTGCTTTTGTTTAATAAAAGCAAAACAAAGTCAAAGACTGGTATTAGTAGTTATTTTCTGTGTTCATTTAATTATTTTTCCTTCCATCATAAATTTCAAAATGTAAAAAAATTAAGGATTGTTTATTCATAAATGAATTGCAAGTAGGTAATGTTCCTCAATAATTTCTACCATGACAACAAAATACAAATACCAAAACCTCATAAACTAGTATTTCACTTAATTTGAAATAGAGTGCTCTGTCAAACTTGTATTCAACATAATCAACCATACATAACACATATACTCAGTACCCTTTTTACATTTCCAGTTCCACAACTTGCCACCATGGAAGAAGGGGGTATAATGAAAATAATCAGATTAAAGAGACAATGTATTATTGGTTTATATCATCAGCTGGAGCCAGATCTCTGCCTCACAATAGGAATTGCACAACAATAACACCTATAATTCTGAATCCTGGCAGTACTCAATTTTGTGGCTGCAGGATCAGTCCTATACACTGTTGCAGTACTTAGGGGAAATGTCACAACCAACTTTAAGTGGTGTACTACAAAAGGTTCTTTCTACAATGATGAGACACATCAACATATTCATACACTTAACACAAAATGTGCATTTGGTCAATGTGAAGGGAGAGGCCTATACTACTAGGTGCCTACCACATGTGGTTATAGCAAATCAAGCAGCACGTATAGGCTTGAGGCCAACAATCAACAGAAAACAAGTCAAATGAAATCTTAACAACTTCCATTCAATCGCTATGCAGGTTGTCTCAGTACAAGATATGTACACATAAAGTCTGTGTGTGTCTTCCACAGGAACAACCCGTGGTCATTTGTAGTTTGGAACAGCACCATTTAACTGTAAATGACACAACTTCGGCATGTCCAAATAAAGATGACATGGTGAAAATCCCTAAAACAGATTAAAACAAAAAGTTGAGTAATGAAACATAATAAAATTGACACATTACAAAGTAATCCTTTTGAGGACAGATATTCTAATACACAATCGGAGATAAACAATCAAAATTAACACAAGTCAATGTGTCAGAACTGTGATCAACAAAGACCTGTATCCTGGATTTCTCTGAACTTGCCTTTCCGAAAAAATGTCCAGCACATTCTGTTTTCCTCATTACATCAATAGTTGGTTTAACAGTTAATGTGATTATATGTAAAGAGACATTTACACTCATGTGAAGAAGTTGTCAGTGACATCCTGACGTAAGTCAACTCCTTTCTCCTCACAGTTGTTTGGCATTTCAGGATCCTCACCTGGTGACTCTCCATGGTCTCCATCCTCTGCGATGTTTTTGTTGCAGGGTATGTAGCAGGCCATCGTGATTTCTCACACCATATCAGTTGAGTAGAGGAGGGCTCCACCAGTCTTCTCAACACATTGAAATTTGGCCCTTAGGAGCCCAAAACCCTGCTCCACTGGCCTCTCTGTTCTTCCATGGGCATCATTGAAGATGACTTCCTCTGGGGTGTTGCATTCCTCAGCGGTACCAACAACCATGGTCGGCTAGGATAAGATGAGTCTCCTAAATGGAACAAAAAGAGAAGAGCCAATATATGTAACACCATTTCAGATGATTCACCTTGAAATTTCTCAAACAATATGTTGTCAGATAGTACTTACCAACAAGCAAGGCACTCTGACATCCTAGTTGTGACATTTGTTGTTCCATAGTACAAAGGAGTCATGGGTTGAACTGGAGAAATGCTACTGGATGCTTGTGATGTACAACTCAGCCAAGCTTGTTCCCTGGCATGTGGTGGCACTAAGGCAATATGTGCACCATCAATTGCTCCGAGCACATGTGGTAGGCGAACCAAAGAATGGAAATCGCTCTTCTCATTTGCAAAATCCTCATGTCGTGGAAACTGGATGAAGCTGTTGATGTGTTTCATCACTGACAAAATAACTTCTTGAGGCACACCACCGAAAGTTGGTTGTGACATTCCACCACATACAGCCACAGTGTATTGGAATGATCCTGTGGTCACAAAATGAAGTACTGCCATGAGTTTGACAATTGGTGTAATAGATGTGGGATTTCTGTTTTTATGTTATGTTAAAAGTTCTTGTAAAGCGCGCATACACCGATTGGTTTCTTGGCGCTGATTCTAGGATATGCCGAGGCCCGGTTGGTTTATCATATGCTTGAGTTTCAGTCATAAGCTTGGGTAAATAACCATGTCTTGAGGAGCCTTCTGAATCTCAAACGGTCCGTACAGGCTCTGATGTCAGATGGAAGGGAGTTCCAGAATCTGGGTGCCAGCACTGCGAACCTGCATAAGCCTTGTCGCTTCAGTTTGTAAAGGAGTGTGACCAAAAGATTCATGTGGGATGAGCACAGGTTACGGGTAGGTATATGCCTTTGAATAAGGCTAGAGATGAATTTTGGGCTTGCGCCGTGCAAGGACTTAAAGATAAGGCAACCAACTTTGAATGCGGATCGTTGTGGAATGGGGAGCCAATGTAGCTTTCTCATGAGAGGGGAGACGTGTTGCCAACCGGGGTGCTGGAAGATCAGTCTAGCCGCCTGGTTCTGCACCAATTGCAGTCTTTTAGTAAGATATAATGGTATGCCAAAATATAGAGAGTTGGCATAGTCTATATGTGATATGACCATGGCTAGGACAACCTGTATCAGTGCTTCCCTAGTGAGGAGTCTACTGATCTTACTTATCTTTCTTAACTGAAGGAAGCAGGTCGAGGTCACTGATCCAATCTGAGTTTTCATGGTAAGGTCGCTATTAATTCTCACCCTGAGGCTCTTGGCTGAGGGGGATGGACTGGGGGAGAGCCCAACTCAGTTGGCCAAAAATGGGAGCTCCAATGGTTCTGAGTGCCCCCTATCAGAATAGGTTCGGTCTTGTCCGGATTGAGTTTTAAATGGTTGCTGTTCATCCAGTTACGGATGTGCAGCATAGTAGTTTGGAATTCAGACACAGAATCAGGTGTGTTATTAATGGTAAACATTAATTGTAGATCGTCTGCGTAATTGAATGGGCACACCTTCCTTTCTTTCAAGGACCGGATCAGTGGAAGGAGATATAGGTTAAACAAGTGAGGTGATAACGAGGAACCCTGAGGTACTCCACATGTTATACTCATTTTAGGTGCTGTGAACTGAGATAGGTGGACTGACTGGGAGCGGTCTTCTAAGAACAACCTTATCCAGCTAAGAGCTGATCCCTGGAGGCCAGCTTCCCGGGCAGGGTCAATCAAGATACCATGGTCGACCGTGTCAAATGTCGCGGAAAGATCCAGCAGCACCAGGGCCTGGGGAGATCCTTTATCGGCTTCTTTCTGAAGTGTGTCCAGCATGGTCAGTATCACTGCCTCGGTTGAATGAGCTGGGCGAAACCCAGCTTGGTGGGGGTCAAGATATTCCGACTGTTCGATAAAGGCGCAGAGGCATTTGGCCACATGGGATTCTAATACCTTGGCCAGGAAGGGGAGCAGAGAGATAGGAAGGTAGTTGGTCAGAGTTTGGGGTCAGCCCCTGTTTTTTTAGGAGGGGAACAATAATCGCTTCTTTATAGGCTCTCGGGACACAGCCCTGAGACAGTGACTCGTTTAGGAGAGAAAGGGCAGGCATGGGACGTATAGAGAAAACTTCTTTTAAGATGTGGGGCAAACAGCTGTCAGTGGGAGAGCCCAGATTTTACTTTGGACAAGAGGTCCAGAAATACCGGACTGTCTATTGCTGGGAACTGATCAAGGGGATAGGGATTTTTCGGCGTTGATGGAAGTGCCTTGGGGGAGCAACAGGTGGGGATACTGGTTTTAATCGAGGTAATTTTATCGATGAATCAATCAATCAATCAGGGAATTGTAAGCGTGCTACTCACCTGTGAGGGTCTCAAGGCGCTGAGGGGGATCCGCAGATCTGTTTAGCCGAAGTGCCAGGTTTTGAGGGTCTTCCTGAAGGTGTTCAGGGAGGGCGCGTCTGATGTCTGCCGGTAGCTCGTTCCAGGTCTTGGCTGCAATGTGAGAGAAGGATCTTCCACCTGCTCTGGCTCTGTGGATGCGTGGGGTTTCGGCCAGTGCGAGGTTGGAAGATCGGAGGTATCTTTTGGGTATGTGGAAGTTGATTCGTCGTTGAGGTATTTGGGTCCGTTGTTGTGTAGGCATTTGTAGGCGTGAGTGAGAATTTTGAAAGTGACTCTTTTCTCCATGGGGAGCCAGTGGAGACTTCGTAGGTGTTGGCTGATGTGTTCGTGTCGGGGGATGCCGAGGACGAGTCTGGCTTCGGTGTTCTGTACTGTCTGGAGTTTGCGGAGTAGGGACTTGTTGATGCCGGCGTAGAGTGCGTTTCCATAGTCCAGTCTGCTGGTGATGAGTGCGTGGGTGATTGTCTTCCTTGACTCAGGGGGATCCACTTGAAGGTCTTGCGGAGGATGCGGAGGGTGTTGAAGAAGCTGGAGGTGACGGCGTTGACCTGTCGGTTCATGGAGAGTGATGAGTCGAGTACGATGCCGAGGTTCTTGGCGTGGTCAGAGGGGGTAGGTGGGCTTCCGAGGGCGGTCGGCCACCAGATGCTGTCCCATGCAGAAGGGGTGGTACCGAGGACGAGGACTTCTGTCTTCTCGGCGTTGAGCTTCAGGCAGCTGTTGGTCATCCAGACTGCAATGTCTTGCATTCCTTTCTGGAAGTTGAGTTTGGCAGTGGTGGGGTGTTTGGTGAGGAGAGGATGAGCTGGGTGTCGTTGGCGTAGGATACGATGTTGAGGCTGTGTTGTCGGACGATGGCTGCGAGGGGGCCATGTAAATGTTGAAGAGGGTGGGGCTCAGTGATGAACCCTGTGGGACTCCGCAGGTGATTTTCGTGGGGTCGGAGAGGAAGGGTGGGAGTCTGATCCTTTGGCTTCTTCCAGTGAGAAATGATCGGATCCAGTTCAGGGCTGTTCCTTGTATGCCTGCGTCGTGTAGTCTGATGACTACTGTGCGATGGGGAGACGGTGTCGAAGGCTGCTGATAGGTCGAGTAGGATGAGGGCTGCGGAGTGGCCTTGGTCCAGGAGGGTGCGGATGTCGTCTGTGGCGGCGAGTAGGGCGGTCTCTGTGCTGTGGTTGCTTCGGAATCCGGATTGGGACGGGTCGAGGACGGCGTTCTCTTCAATGAATCGTGTCAGTTTCCTGTTGACTGTTTTCTCTGCAACTTTGGCTGCGAAGGGGAGGAGCGAGATGGGCCGATAGTTCTTGAGGTCGGTGGGGTCAGCTGTGGGCTTCTTGAGCAGGGGTCTGACTTCTGCACGCTTCCAGTCGTCTGGGAAGGTGCCTGTTTTGAAGGTGGTGTTGATGGTGCGTTGTAGTTCGGGTGCGATGGCGGCCACAGCTCTGTGGTAGATGTGAGGGGGCAGGGGTCGGTGGGGGCCCCGAGTGGATGCTTTTCATGGTCGAGGCGGTGTCTTCAGCCGTGATCACTGTCCAGTTGGAGATGGTGGTCTGGCTGGTGTTTCTGGGGCGGGGGCCGTCTGTGGCGCCTGGTGGATGGTCGATGAAGTTGTCGTAGAGGTTTTTGATCTTGAGGTGGAAATAGGTTCCAAGCTTGTCGCAGAGGTCTTGGGATGGGGTGATGTCTGTGGCTTCGCTGCGTGGGTTGGTGAATTCTTGAATGACATTGAAAAGTTCCTTGGAGTTGGTGGAGTTGGCCAGGATTTTGTTGTGGATGAAGTTCCTTTTGGTGGCTCTGATCTGGTTGTGGTAGTCCGTCATGGCGTCCTTGTAGGTGGTGTGGTTTTCGGTTGTCTTGGTGTTTCTCCAGTTCTTCTCCAGGCATCTGCAGGTGCGTCTGGCTTCTTGGAGAGCGGTTGTGAACCAGGCGGCTTTCCTGGGGCGTTGTCTGTCGGGGTTGCGTAGCGGGCGAGCTCATCTGCGCAGTTGGAGATCCAGGTGTGGAGTTCTCTGGCTGCGTCGTTTGCGCTGTTTGCGTCGGGTGCCCAGGTGTGGTTGTCTCGGTTGAGGGTGGAGTTAAGTTGCTCAGTCGGTAACCTTGCTCCAGTTCCTTCGTGGTGGGCGTGGGGCTGGTTTGGGTGCCTTGGGTTTGTTGATGGCGAAGTGTACGCAGTGGTGGTCGGTCCATGGCGGCTGCGTTGTGTGGCTGAAATGGATGCTGTTTCCTGCTGCGAAGATGGGGTTGAGGTTGTGTCCTGCTCTGTGGGTCGGTGTGTTGACGAGTTGTTTAAGTCCGAGGCTGGTGATGTTATCACGAAGGATAGTGGAGTTGGGGTCGCTGGGGTTGTCGAGGTGGAAGTTCAGGTCTCCAATGAGTATGTAGTTTGTTGAGGCGATCGCGTGGGGTGCGATGAAGTCGGTGATGGCGGCGGCGAAGGGTGTTGGGGGCCGGGGAGTCTGAAGACGAGGGTTCCTCAGAGTGTGGCTTTGGGGGTGGTCTGGATCTTGAAGTGCAGGTGTTCGGCGGAGGGGAAGGTTTCGCTGGAGGTGGTGAGGCGGAGGGTGCTCTTGTGGGCGATGGCGAGGCCCCCTCCTGGGTGGTTGGGGCGGTCTTTCCTCTGGATCTTGTATCCGTCTGGGATGGTGGTGCTGATGTCGGGGGCGGAGGATGCGTTGGTCCAGGTCTCTGTGAAGAAGGCGATGTCGGGCGAAAGAGAGTCGAGTAGGTTCCAGATTTCCATCTGTTTTTGTGTACAGAGCGTACGTTGAGGAGGATGCATTTTAGGGTGTCGCCGGTGCTGGCGTCGGCGGTGTTGGAGGCCAGGGTGGCGGTGAGGGTCTGGCGGCAGTGGAGGCAGGAGAACTGGCCGTGGGTCGGTGTTCAGCGAGGCCTGTTGGCATTCCCTAAGTCTTCCAGGGTTGAGTGCGAGGAGGGTGGTGGTGTCGTAGCGATGGGTAGTGGGAGGTTCAGGGTTCCTGGCGCTGGCCGCGGTCGGGTCGTGGACGGGCGCAGACGGGCTTGCCTTTGGCGTGCCTTCGGCATGCCGGCGGCGCGACCGCACAGCGGCCGCCATTGTGTAGGGGAGGTGGGAGGAGGAGAGGCTGGGAGGCGGGAGGCAGGGAATTCCGGGGGGAATTCCGGGGAAGTCGGGGGAATTCCGGAGGGGAAATTCTGGGGAGGAATTCCGGGAGGAGGGGCCGCAGGGGCAGCAGCGGCGAAAGGCAAAAGGAACAGGCAGGCACAAGAAAATAAAAACAGTGGTGGAATTAGAGCAAGACACATATGGGCACAATAACAGTGGCACAACAGGGAAAAAATCAAGAAAAAAGCGTCTGAGAAAGGTTACGGTGGTTGGAGGCAGTCTGGTCCCTGTTGGAGCGGGCAGCAGGAGCGGGCAGCAGCCTCGAACCTCCCAAGGAGGAGGTCGGGGTCTGGAGGCAAGAGACGGCACAGCGGAACAGTGGGAGAGAGTGGACCTAGACCGAGGGTCGGAGGTCTTACGAAGGCATTACGAAGTGCTTGAGATAGTGCTTGAGATAGTATCGGTTTTACTGTGACTCTATTGGGGTTGGATAGTTCATTGACAATTGAGAATATTTCTTTTGACCTATTGGAGGAACTCAGGATTTAGATTTTGATTTTTTGTATTCCTTAAGTTGGGCTAAATAAATCTCTCTTTTATCAGGAGAGTAACTGCATCTCCATCTCTTTTCTGATTGGCGGAGGGCTAATTTTTGTGTTTTTAGATCAGTAGAGAACCATCTCTGAGTCTCATGGCGCAATGCAGATCTTATTGTCCTAAGGGGGTCATGTTCGTTGCTGGCTGCTGTTAGCCATGCAGTGAGAGTTTCCTCACTGATAGTAATGGATGGCTGAGAACAGGGACTGTGTTTACCAATGTGTCAATAAAAAGATTTCTATCGATACTATTCCAGTTCCTGGCCATGGACCCTTTGACAACTGGGGTTTGACCATAGTTATATTGTTGATAACGAACTGTATTAAATAGTGGTCAGACCATGTACAAGGAGAGACTGTCAGTGCGGACACTGTGAGATTGGCTGTCCAGACATGATCTAAAGTGTGTCCCTTAATGTGTGTGGCAGAGGTTACCTGCTGAGAAAAGTTTAGCCCATTAAGTAGGTCAGTCAGTTCTACAGAATGAGTTCCACCCAGTGTGTCATTGGCCCAGTAATTAAAATCGCCAATCAACAATGTTTTTGCATGGTTAGTTATTAAATGGGCTATCTGTTCGCCCAAAGAGTGGGGGACAGGGGCATGTTCTGAGGGGGCCTGTATAGTAGTACACAAATTAGGGAGCCGATACCGATTCCAGTTTAATAACTAAATTGTCTACCGAAGTCAAATCTAACGGGGTTAGTGATATGAATTTTAGTTCCTGGCGTATAATGGCAGCTACTCCCCACCAATCTTTCCTGGCGGGCGATTCGTCTGCAGGATGTAGTAGTTGTTGGGAAGCACTGCCAGAATATCAGGCGGATTCCTGTGATAACCAAGTTTCCATTAGGGAAAAGAACATCTGGTCGAATTGAATC